>PITA01005893.1:0-105649 GCA_004023965.1 Spilogale gracilis
AGCAGACACCCGCCGAGCAGGGAGCCCCACGTGGAACTCGGACTCCTGGAACTGCAGGATCACGACCCGGGCCGAAGGCAGCTGCCCAACCAACTGTGCCACCCAGGCGCCCCCTAAGTGTTTGGTTTTTTTGTTTGTTTGTTTGTTTAAGATTTTATTTATTTATTTGGCAGAGAGAGAGATCACAAGTAGGCAGAGAGGCAGGCTGAGAGAAGGGTGGAGAGAGCCCGATGTGGGCCTTGATCCCAGGACCCTGAGATCATGACCTGAGCCGAAGGCAGAGGCTTTAACCCACTGAGCTACCCAGGCGCCCCTTAAGTGGTTTTTTAATGGCAGATGGAATGAATCATCCCAGAGTCCTGTAGAAGACTTGGGAATCACCATCGCATGTACTCAGAGTCACCATGGACCCTAACCTGCACCGAAGAGCTTCGTAAAAACAAGTCATGACAGGGAAAAGGCAAAACAAACGGTACCTGCCGCCTCCGACGGAAGTCGGGGAACAGAAATCTTGCTCTGAAAACCCGCAATTAAAAGGACAGACTTGAGCATTTCGCCTGTGTTTCCCATATGAACAAGACCTCGGTAACCAGCCGATGAGGGAAAATTTTACTCCAGCTAAGATTTCCAGCAAGTAAATGCAGAAGGGATGATAGCATCAGGATACCATCATTTGTCACCCCCAAAGGGAGGACTGGATCAAGCCGATGGCCATCGGTGGCTGTGGACATCATAAATGAGAGGAGCAAGCATCCCATGCCTCCCAAATGAACCCGTGACATGTTTTTGCCAAAAAAAAGTCCCTAGCTGCATGGAGCTGGAGGTCTGCAGAGGAAATAGACAGACAGTTGCAACCCCAAAAAGCTTCAAGCTCTCGACAGACAACACACAGGCCAATGAGAGGACAGTGGAACATAGGAGATATGAGATGGTGTGTCAGCAAACTCCAGAAAGTGGGAGACTCTCCAGGCCAGAACTGGTTTCCTCAACAAATAAACTAAAAAAAAGGAGGAGATTTTTTTTTTTAAAAAAAAAAGGGGGATTGGGATCGAGGAGGCTTGAAAGGCACATCGATGACATGAAGTAGGTGAGCTGTGTTTGACTGTGATTCGAACAAACTGAAATAAAAAAGCCACTCGTGAGACCCAGGGGTGGTCTGAACATGGACTGAACACTGGATGATATAAAGGAACTGGTGTTGGCTTCTAGGTATGCTGATGGGATGGCAATGCTTCATAGAGTGTCCTGATCTTTAGACATACACACTAGAATATTTTTGGGTCGGATGATTTGAGGCCTGAAATTTGCCTCTAAATATTTCAGTATGGCAAGTGGGGGAAGAGATGAGGCCAGAGGTGAAAAATGTTGCTGGGGGCTGGGGGGCAGGTCCACCGGGGTTCATCAGACCATTTTCTGTCTTGTATATGTTTTGAATTTCTCACAGCAGAAGTTAAAAACAAATGCACACAGATTATCCTCGTGGCATGAGTGTAAGCACTGCTCTTTTTGAACAAAGGGCTTAGGAACTATGTTCCCAGCTCGGGTTCAACCCTCACTCTACCAGCAGGGGATTCCTGGCCCAGTCCTAAGACTTCCTACCCGAACTGCCTCGAACCCAAGTGCCTTAGCGACATGCCTACAGACACGAGTGCAGCTTACCTGGAGCTGATGGACCAGCTTGGTGGCTTGCTCCGGCGTCTGAAATTCTTGGGGTACTCTGGTGATGGGGTGTGTAGCAGGGGGGTCCTCGGCCGGGCAGTTTTCTCCGCTGCTCAACAGCACCTCCTGCACGATCTCAGCAGGTGACTTGAAGATCAGCGGCCTTGCAGGGCCCTGAGGCTGCCCACTGTGGCTCCTGGCCTTGGGCGGGTGGTAGCTCTCATCTTTGGGGAACCTTACCCGGGGTCCCACCTTGGAGAAGTCAGGGAGCGGGTAGTTCAGCTGCCCCCGCCCATACTTGGAGGCATCAGAAGACGAGTGGCCCGCCAGAGTGGCTCCCTGCCTGGCTGGCGGCCTATTTTGCCGGCCTGGCTTAAGTGGATTCAGGGGGCTGAGGGAGCCTGTGAATCGAGAAGGGAGTGGCTTTGGTGATGTCCGCGTCCGTCTCCAGGCGTGGTCCCCCAGCTGAGGGAAGGAGAGGCTGGTACTTTCTTTCCACTTCTCTGCCGGACACTGGAGGCTCTGGGCCTGGGGTACCAGGGAGTCCTGGAATTCCGTGGGGGTTGCCAGAGCAACACTTCCTCCACTTCTGGTGTCTGGGCTTAGGAGGTGGTGGCTGGAGTTTTGTGGTAAGGCTTCTGCCAGGGCAGCGGGCTGGGGGACATCAGTTTCTCCTTCCCAGGTAGAATCAAGGCTGTCATTGGGGTGGTCAAGGCTCATGGTCCCACTGCTCCAGGATTTTGCAGAGCTGAGCTCAACAGCTAGGTTGTCCTCAGAATGTTCTGGAAGTTTGTCTCCACTGGCTTGTTTGGCAGAGGCCACCCAGCCCAGGTCCTGACCCCACCCCAGAGCCCTGGGACTGGTGTTTCCATCATTTCCTGAGCTAAGACCAGTCTCATACTCCAATCTTGGGGAGTTCTCTCCAGCTTTCTGCACCTCAGGACCTCCAAGGGCTTCATCCGGCTCCTCTTCAGTCATGGCCAGGTGAGGATCCTGCTGGGGGAGCCAGCTGAGAGGCAGGCTGGAACTTTCTGGACTGTCCACATCCTCTGCTTCAAACTCTGGAAAAACAAGTCATTGCTCAGGATATACCAGATCTGGACTCACTGGGTATCATTACTAGAGTCATTTCACCCCTCTGGGCCTTCATTTCCTCATCCTATAGTGATGGCAAGAATCCCAGTGATCCCCCCCATATGGCCAAGTACTTACCTAGCACCTCCTCTAGTTGTCTCCTGTCCTCCAAACCTGATCCCCAAACCTGCCTGTCCCCTCACTATGTCCTGTCTCAGCAAATGGAAACACTATCCCATCCAGCTGCATAAGCCAGAAGTTTGGGCAGCACCTTGGCCATCACCCCCTCCAAACCCTAGAATCGATTCTGTCCCCTAATTCTGTCATGATCACCTCCTACAGAGCTCTCAGACTCACCTAGCACTCTTAATCCTGCACTACCTTTGCTCTAGCCAGCATCCTCTCTTGCCTGGACGGTAGCAAGAGCCACCTAATGATCTCCTTAATCAGTACCTTCATCCTCCATCTAAAGACTCAGCAATATCTTTCTGTTCCCAGGACAGAGTATGGGAGATTCCTATCTCCTCCATACCTATTAGCTCTCCTAACCCATCTCTTTCCTATGGTCCCCCTCAGTCCCTGCTTTAGCCATCCCACATCGCTCCAACCACAGGGCCTTTATCACACCGATCTCTCTGCCAGGGTCCTCTCTCCCTGCCTTTGCCTAGTTAACTCCTAACTGTCCTTCAGGCATTAGCTCAACCTTGACCTTATCAGGGATATCTCAGATCTCTTAACTAGGTCAGATTCCCCTTATAGGTTTTCATAGGACTGAACACTTCTCCTTGAAACACTTATCATAGCTCCAGTTCTTCATTTGTTTTCATGATCGTTTCATTAATATTTGTCTCCCCCACTATACTGTAATCTCCACGGGGGGCAAGGATACCCTCTGTTTTTGTTTCCTAGTGTATTTGCAGAGTAGGTGCTCAATATTTGTTGACTGGATGGAAAGAAGGAAAGAAGCAAGGTCGGGAGGACAATAAAAGATACCCATTCACTTAAACATTCACTATCCTTCCAACCCGTACCCATCCATCACCCATTCAGCCACTGATACAACCATCCACCCATCAATCTATCCATCTACCCAACCACAACCCACTCACCCACCTATCCCTCCATCTATCCACCCATCTCTCCCTTCCTCTATCCATCCATCCAACCACCCACTTACCTACCTAGGTGTCCATGATCCATCCATCCACCCATTCACCACCCACTCATCTATCCATCACCCACTCACCCATTCATGCATGCTTCTAAGCAACATCCATGCAGTCAATATTTACTGAACACCTACTCTGTCCTAGAACCTATGTTTACCTGTGGGACGGATCCAAAGTTTCATCAAACTTTGGGACCATCAAACACTCTGGGCAGATACACCTTTGTCATCCTCCTTGTGTCACTCTCTGTCCCCCATGACCTTTCCTCTGGCACCTCTACATCTTTCAACTCCTTAAAATCTCCTTCAGCAAGTCTCTTTCATTTACAGCACAGAGAGGTTAGGTAACTTGCCAGGGAACATGCTGTGGCTCACAGCAACCCTGGACTTAGGACCAAGGTCCCAGCCACGCTGGCAAGTTAGTCTCTGTGGCTGGGGGTCATGCAGCAAGGTGAGGAAAACAGACTTTGGAGCCAGGGATCCCCTGGGTTCAATCCTGGTCCCTCTGATCCCTTCCTGGGGGCCATGGGCAAGTTCCTGACCTCTTTAACAACCCTTACTTGGACTGGAGGCTAGTCCCTCCTACCTGGCAGAAGATGGCGAGGAGGGAAGGAGACACGGCTTGCACCCTGCTCAGCCCTGCACCTGGCATAAAGTAAGGGCACTGGACGTTGGCAGTGGCTATTATGTCATAGCAAGGGGTTACCATGTGACCTTAGGAAGAGATGCCATTGCCCTTTCCTCGCAGTGTATGCCGGTCACCTCTCCCTGATGGGTTGGAAGTGGCTCCTGAGGGGGTAGCGGTAGGCAAGCCCCGTTTGAAGCAGATGTGGCAGAAAGAACTTTGGGTCATGGCACAAGCTGCTACCACCCTAATGCCTTCTCCACCATCAACGGGGGCCCACGAGATTCGCAGAATCTGGAGTCAGGGCATTTTGCGTTCGTGTTTTATGTGCGACTGGCACCACATGATCAAGCTCGTGCTATTCTCAGTGGTATTACTGCTCCCATTTCACAGAAAGGCAAACCAAGATTCAGAGACAAGGGACCGCTCAGCAAAAATGGGAATTATTCTGAGCTGGTCTCCATGCAAAGGAAACAGTCATTTTAGAAAACCAAGGCATGGCCGTATTGTCATTTGCTAATTGGGATTTTTAGAAAATGTTCAAAATGGGCATACACCGGGACCAAGCAGTTTAAATGACCAAGGTTATCATCACATTACATGTGCAAAGATGTGCTAATGATATTCATCTCTGCATTATTTATAATAGTAAGAGATTGGCCCCCAAAGTATAGACTATCCACCCCTGCTTTGGCCCCCAAAGTATAGACTATCCACCCCTGCTTTGCAAGCATTAGCCACAACTTGTGGAGGGATATACAATGAGCTGGGAAGATGTTCATGTCTATTAAGTTACCAAAAAAGCAGGTTACGCTAGTGTTTGTAGGTCCATACACATATTACATTTGCACATACGCATGCGGAAAAGAGCAATTATCTCGATAATAAGTAATCTTTCTCTTTTTGCTTTTATATTTGCTGATTTTTCTGCAATGAACATTACAACTTAAGTAATTCACATCATCAAAATTTTTAAATTACAGGCTTTATGGACTTTAATTGAAAAAAGAAAAAACCAGGGCATCTGGGAGGCTCAGTTGTTAAGTGTCTGCCTTTGGCTCAGGTCATGGTCCCGGAGTCCCGGGATCCAGCCCTGCATCGGGCTCCCTGCTCGGCGGGAAGCCTGCTTCTCCCTCTCTCACTCCCCCTGCTTGTGTTCCCTCTCTAGCTGTGTTTCTCTCTGTCAAATAAATAAAATCTTAAAAAAAAAATCACTAAAATACCCTCCACTCCCCACCTCCCACCAGAAGGTGGGATGTTCGGCTCCCCGTCGGGGGTGGGAGGTTGGGGGGGTCAGTCTCACCCTCTCCTGATTCATAATCCTGGTGTTCAGCAGCCAGCGGGTCCCATTCCAGTGGCTGAAGGCGCTGCTGGGCCAGCCGGAAGTCCTCCAGGAGCTCGGGGCCGGTGGCATTGGGGAAGGCCTCCTCTTTTCCCCCACTCCCCTTGGCATCCTTTTCCTCTTCAGCCCAGGCCCAGCGCCGCCGCTGGGGCCCCCTTCCCAGGCCCAACTCAGCCCAGCGCACCTCTGTCCTGGAGCTGGTCATTGGGCCTAGCCTGCGCTTCACCTGGGCCACTTCATCTTCAGGACACAGAGCTCCAACTGTGGATACCTGAGTCACTGCCAGCTTCTTTCAGTACCGGCCATCCTGCCTGCCACCTGTGGGTGACACAGTCAAGGGAGAGCATCACTCTTGGAGTCCCCTCTGGGCTTCTGAGCAGGCTACCAAGAGGAAGGCTGGAATGACACAGCCCTGAAGCAGCTCCCGGCTCCAATCCAGGGAAGCTGCGTGACCTTGAGTGAGTCACGCCACCTTCAGTCTCTTTAGAAAAAACCAAGAGTATTATTCCTCTGTCCCTCAGTTATTTGAGCTACAGGGTAAGGAGTCAGAGGCTGGCCCTGGCAAGAGCTCTGTGTGATTGTCACTGGGTCCCAGGCTCCATGCATGCATGCCGGGACAGAGAGCCCAGGAGGCAGCAGAGAAACGCAGCAACTACCAATCGAGGTGAGCATGACCGGGAAGCATGGGGGCACTGGTGAGGGGCACGGCAGGCCTGGGAAGTAGCCAAAGCTTAGTCCAGGAGCCCCTTCCTCTGGGAGCCTTCCCTGACCCTGCTTGGGTAAGAATGCAGACTGGGAGGGGGGTGAAAAGAACATTCCAGCACTCCAAGTAATTTAAAACAGGTACTGAAACCAACACACATACACACACGTTCAGAGCACCACTATTTGCAATAGCCAAAAGGGTCGAATGGCCCAAATGTCGATCGACAGCTGAGCGGATAAACACTGTATGGGGGTCACGTACAGCGTGACAGTGCTCGGCCACAGAAAGGAAGGAAGGGCTGGACTCACCACCACAAGAATGAACCTGAACGCTAGGAGAAGTGAAAGAAGCCAGGCACAGGTCACATATAGTAGGATTCCGTTTCTATGAAATACCCAGACAGGTAAATCCATCAAGACAGGAGGCAGACTGGCAGTTCCCAGGGGCTGGGGAGGGCGGAATGGGTAGTGACTGCTTCATGGGTATGAGGTTTCCTTGTGGGACAACACAAATGTTTTGGACCTGGACGCAGGTGGCAGCTGGACAACAGTATACACACTCTACAGGAATTGTTCCTTTTGAAATCGTTCATTTCATGGCATGTAAGTTTCACCTAAATTTAAAAGAGAGAGAGAGAGAAAACATGTCTAGGCAGGGGTGCCCCGGGCACCATGGAGGCAGGAAGGAGAGACACGGCAGTGGTGTCCCTGATGGCTGTGGGGTTGGGGCAGGGCCTGGGCACTCTGCCAGTGAAGTGTGGGCACGGAGAGGGGTGCTCAGAGCCAGGAGGGCCTCTTGGGTCCCCTTCAGCGCATCCCACGCTTGGGACAGCACACCGAAGCTGCTGCTGTGAAGTTTCTTTCTGACTGCTTGGGGAGAAGGAGCCAGAAGAGGGAGTCTGGTTGCAAGATCTTCTTCCTCCATCGTTCCTCCTTTCCCTCTTTTCCTTCACTCTCATCTCCCATCGTCTTCTTTTCCCAGCCCTGTGCTATGGCCAACACTCCCCAGGTGCTCAGCCCACAAAGCAGCAGCATGTCTCCTGCTCAAAGCTCCAGGTTAGCTCATACAAAAGCCTGACTCTGCAGGTGGGAAAACTGAGGCCCAGACAGCAGCGCGCGGGGAGGGGGGGGGGGGCGGCATGCCCAAAGCCACACACCAGGCAAGATGAGGCTGCAGTCAGGCCCAGGCTCTTCTCTCCGTACTGTGGAGACAGTGGTCTATAATCCCAGGCCTCCCTGGAGGACAAACAGGGCTGTGTCCCTGCAGCCTCGTGAGCATTTGGGGCCTGGTCAAGGCCTTGATTTACACGGTTGAGAAAAGTCAGCAGGCAACTATTTCTGGATATAAAGTTCCCTGGGGAACAGTGCATCACAAGGAAGGCTGCAGCCTTCTTAAGGGCCGCGGCAGTGACAGGGAGGAAATCATATCGCATGGCCTCTAGGTGCAGCTTCTGTGCCTGCCACAGGCTTAGGGTTGGAGGGGGAGCGGCTCACCACCTCCCCCACATCCCGTCTTCCTTTCTCCCCCCAGAACTGCCACCAGATCCCCCTGCGGGCCTCCCCACCACCCTCACCCCAGATGCTGTGCCCACTCCATGCCAGCCTGTGTGCTCTCCATCTGCCCTCACCCCAAACAGGGAAGCGGGTCACAGGAAAAGTATTTCTCAGAAAACTGAAGCCTGGCCTGGAACAGTGACTTGGCCAAGATTACCCAGCCAGTTAACGACAGAGCGAGATCTGAAACTATCCATTTGGGGCAGTCATCTCCAATATTCTGTCATAGCACTCATCGGAAACCTCTATTTGCTCACGCTCTCTCCGCGATACCCTGATACCTTCACATATATGCATCCTCATGCTAATGTATGAGAAAAAATACACATATTAGGAAAAATATATCCAAGACAACTTTTTTTAAAAGATACAATAATAAATAAATCTTTTAAGGAGAAGCTCTAATCCTGGCTTTCCTCCTGCTTGTGCTCTCTGTCAAATAAATAAATTAATTAATTAAAAATCTTAAAAAAAGGATGCCTGGGTGGCTCAGCTGTTAAGCATCTGCCTTTGGCTTAGGTCATGATCCCAGTGTCCTGGGATCGAGTCCCATGTCAGGCTCCCTGTTCAGCAGGAAGCCTGCTTCTCCCTCTGCCGGCTGTTCCCCCTGCTTGTGCTCCCTCTTTCTCGCTCTCTGACAAATAAATAAATAAAATCTTAAAAAAAAAAAAAAAAGCATTCTCTAAGAATGCAGATTCCTAGGTCAACCAAAAGAGAGCCAGACTCAGTGGCCCTGGGAGAAGGCCCAGGAATCTGTATTCAAGTGAACGCCCAGGCCAGGCCCACTCTCTGGGGCAGGCTAGGCCTTCTGGGCCCTCCTACTTGGGGAGGTGTGGTAGGTGCCAAGGGCTTTTCTGCTTTCTTTACTGCTTTTCTCTTCCTGAAATCTCCACTGGGGCAGGGGCTGGGGAGGCATGCGGTTTTTTGACTTTTTAAAGGGTTTTTCTAGCCTTGCTGCAAAGCCGGCAGCCCAATCACAGGGCCTCTGGGTGCACAAAGAGGAACATCCTGTCTCCTGGGATGACTCAGTCCCCGCTCAAACTCAGTGCGCAGCAGAGGCACTGTGGTCAGCAGCTGGAGTTGTGCGCATGCGCCCTGGCCTTAAAACCTGTGAGCCTCCCCGGGGGGCAAGGCCTCTGTCTTCCATGCAAGCCATGGCCCCCAGTGAGACGGAGCATGGGGCCCAACCAACCAGTCAGCGGGTCACTCAACAAACACACTCGGGGGCCAACCCCGGGCCAGCCTCGGGCTGGGATGAGGACGCGCCCTCAGGGCAGCAGAGAAAGAGAAGTCACTGGGTCTGTGGAGACCAGTTTCTAGGTCTGGCACTCTTGCTTCATCGTTAACGGCTGTGCTGAACCTCCACTCACTGGAAGATGGGGAAAGCACCCCTGATCTGGCTTCTGCAAGGACTTACTGCCCTGTGAGCATGGGCTGGGTGGTAGCTGAACTTTGAGGTTCCTGGCTGACCATGGCCCCCGAGGGCAACAGCTTCAGAACTGTTCACTCCCTCCTCCATCTTGAGGACCCATCACCGAGTCATCAGGATATATCTGAACACCCAGATGCAAATTAACTTTAAAAAAACCCTATGACCTTCTGCTGTGTGCCAAACCCTCCAGAAGATGTCGGGAACACTGGTTTGGGCCAAAATGACCCAAAGTTTCAACCTGGGGGTTGGGTAACAACAGAGAGGGTTATATAAAGGAAGCAAAGAGGATCTCGGGGGAGAAGAATGGAGAAAGGCATTCTAGGCAGAGGGAACAGCACAGGCAAAGGTACAGAGGTCTGAACACATGGAGGAAATTGACAGACAGCTATGGGCAGGGATTCTCGCATGGCAGCCAAAGGCTGGGTTACTCCTGAAAGGCAGTGGGGTTGGGTGAAGGCCCTAACCATATGAACGGGATTGAACCCTGAGAAAGCCCTGTGAGCTCTATCCCCCCAGGTGCTGGGCTGTCAGGTTCAGAGTCCCTGCCTGCCTTGGAGAACCCAGCCTCCCAGGGAAGCACTGACCTCTCCCTCCTCCTTTTGTATGGCTCCTCTTTCCCCACCACTGGCCCTGCCCACAGCTCTCTCAAGGGACTTCGAGCCCCTTCTGGTCTCTTTCTCCTGTTCCCGAGGGGGTCTGCCCCCACCACACACACAGGGCTTCTCTGCCCCCACTCAGCCACTCCAAAATGAGGACCCTTGTCTTTGTGGCTCAATCTCTCAGGTTGTCCTGTACCAATACAGCCATGCAGCCTGGCTTTGCCTCCTCAAGCCTTCTGGAGCCCCTTCCAATCTGGCCAGGGCTGTGCAGGGGGCCCCCTCCCTGCTCCCACCACGACCTTGACATCTTCCAGATGAGAAACGGAGTCGCAGAGAGATGGCTGGCTCTCACAAAACCTCAGGGACAGGAAGTGCAGTTCAGGGATTCAAACCCAGGGACTATGACTCTGAAACCAAGTCCATCAGACTTGTGGGGAGGACGCAGGGAAGGGAAAGGAAGACTCCCCACAGCAAGTGACTGGGCCCTCCAAAGAGCCTGAGCTCAGAGCCCCAACTCAGCTGCCCTCCCTGAGCAGCTGGCTGGGCACAGACCTACTGTTCTCAAGGGGTTCCCGCCAAAACTAGTCCCTTGAGGAAGCCCCAGCTGCTCCTCCGTCCAGATGTGGCCCCCCTGCCCCCAGCTGTCTCCTCACCTCAGAGGCCAAGGAGAAAGAGGAAAGGTGCCCTGGTTGCTGCAGACTCTAACCCCCGCCGGCCTGAAGAGCTCCCCTCGGGGTCCTTACATGCAGGCAGACAGCCGCTCTTTAGTGGGGACCCCACTCCCCCTGCCTCCTGGCCTGCCCCTCATCCGAGCATCATCTCTGAGACCCCTTAGCAGCCTGAGGACTAACTCTCTACGTGCTGATGAGGACACCGCAGACACAGAGAGGGACCAGCGCACGTCCAGGTTCCCAGCGACCAGAATTAGAGCTTGGACTGGGATCCAGTGCCCAGAAGCTTGACAAAATCCCCTCGGAAACCCACCCGTGCCCTGCAGCCAGATTGCCTAAGCTGCGAGAGAAGTAGTAGCAGCTGCCACAGCTCTAACTTCCTGGCTGGGCTGGTCCAGCCCTGACCGTCCCAGAGAGTCTGTGACTGGCCAGTCCAGAGGGAAGACAGCCTCCCCAGCCCTCCTCACACCCTTACCTCTCTTGGGCTCCACCACCATCCTGCTGGCCCAGGCTCAGGGGACCTGCCTGTGAGGTCTTTGTTCCAAACGTGGGGAGCCCCCTGCCTCCATGGCGCCCTGGCCCGCCTCCAGGCCGCTCTGCCAGCCGGGGCTGCTGCTCACACACAAGCATCGCTCCCCACCGCTTCCCCGCCCCTGCTGCGCTGCGGCCCAGCCGCCTTGCCTGGGCAGGAAGCGCCCAGCCTGATTTCCTACAAGTGTTTGTGAGAAGGAGGGGGTTTGTCTGCGTGCTGCCTGAGAGTCAGCAGAAGAGCTTAACCCGTTGCAGGCCCTCTGCAGTCTGGCTGCAGGGGGAAGGACTCACAGGGACCCTCAGCATTAGGGATCGGGACCATCTCCGCCGAAGTACTGATTGAAGAGACTGAAGTCTGGAGAAGGCCAGAGACTTGGCCAAAGTCACACACAGCATGCTGAGCCTGGAAGGAGGCCATCGGCAGCTTTGACCTTCTAGGCCAGCCTCCCACCGTCTATGGCCAGGCCTGGCTGTGGCTCCCTTCCTCACCGGGCCTCGGTGCCCATCTGTAGAATGGGAGCTCAGACCGGATGCTTCCGGCTCTGACTTTCTGTGCTGGGAGGCTGCAGCCAACCCTGCCATACCACCTACTGTCCTCACTCCTGGCTGTAGCTACTGTGTGATTTTGTATGGCAGCACTGGAGGGCAGGGGTCGGGGGGAGCAGTTTTGACTGATGGGCTGAATTTCTCCTGTTGTCCCCAGGACTTATCAGAGTGCAAGCTACCTTTTCCCAAGCTTCCCATTCATTCATTTGACAGGTACTTGCTGAGCTACTCTGGTGGGTGCTTGCCAAGGCACTGGGAACATAGCAAGGTACGGGATATGCAGAGTCCTTGCTCCACTCTCAACAGAAACAAAGGACAATAAAACAAACATGGAGAGAGCTAGAGACAAGACCCACAAGGTGGGATGGAGTAGTAGTCTGTATTTCAGGCTGCTTTTCGTGATCCTGATACTGGAGGCCCACCCAGACCAACAGTCTCCAGGCATTAGCAACTTGAAGGCATCCCAGGTGATTGGGATATGTGGTCCTGGTTGAAAATCCGTGGGTCAGGCAGCAGCCGGCTGGAGAGGAGGGTCTGGGATGGCTAGGAAGGTCTCTGTGAGAAGGTGACATCTGAATAAGGGACTGAAGAGAGAGAGGGGCAGGAGCGAGCCCCAGGAAGAGCAGCAGCAGTCTTCTGGTAGGGTAAGTGCAAAGGGCAAGGTGGGAACCAGCAGGGCGGCCCCCCTTCCCTGAGAACAGCAAGGTCGCTACCCAGAGCAGAGGGAGCCAAGGGGGAGAGGCTGGGGCGGGGGGGGGGGGCAGTCTCAGGCTCTAGGCCCCCCACCATGTATGCGACTCCTCACACTGGCCCTACAGAGGATGCAAGGGGTCTGATTCAGGATACAAAAAGAAAAAGCAAAAACTGTGGCCTCCGTATTGTCCAAAAAGCCCTCCAGGCAATTCTGACGAGCAGCCAGGTTTGGGAACCAGCAGTGTAGGAGTGGAAAATGGATCCTGAGTCAGCGTAGCCCGGTTCCAATCCCCGTCCCACCTCTTGCTAGCTCTGTGACCTTGGAGCCTTCAAGGCTCTAAGGCTGTTCCTTCATCTGTAAGACAGGGATGAGAAGAGCTGCTGCCTCAATTCCTTGAGGTCACGCCTGCAACATGCAGAGCAGGGGGCCTGGAACATGAGAGTGAACAAATGGCTTTTCTCAAGGTCAGCTTGAGTATCTGGCCAAGCCAGGGTTAGACAGGTGCTCTCATCACAGCAGTCAACCCATCCCTCCCCCGCCCTCCCTGCCTTCTACCCACATCTGGGTGGCAAGGCTCTACCCGCAGCCCCCTGCCCAACATGGAGCAGAGCCAAACCCTAATGAGGCCCCTCCCTGCCAGCTCCGGTGGTGACCATGTGGGCCATTGTTCAAGGGGCGGGCTCCCCTGACAGGCCTGTCACTCACTCCCCTGCCCTCCCTGGTCATTAACTCAGGCAGCACTGCCATCAAGTCATCAACACCAGGTGGCTGCCGCTGTCAGACAAGCCCATGGCCCTGGGACCACCCCAAACCCATCCTAGAGGCAGCCAGCCTAACACCAAGGAAGACAACCTCCGGAGCATCTCCTTGCCCCCTGCCCCCCAAGCCCTTACCAGCCCTCCTCCCCACACACCAGCTCCATCCACAGGCCCAGTCCTACTGAACAAGGCAATGCTTCCAAAGTGACCTCGGGACATCGCCGCCCTCCAAACTCACCCCTCCCTAGCCTGGCCCATCTCCTGCCCAGGTGCGTAAGCCAGAACCGACCATCATTCTGGACCTTTTCCTCTCTGTTACACCCCATAAACCATCCATCATGGATTCCTCAATCTCTCCAGAATCTGTCCCACCCCCGCATCTGTGCAGGGCTCCTGCAACAGCCTCTCCCGAGAAGCCCCGGGGTCCTTCCAATCCATTCCTCACACTGCGCCACATGGATGATTCCAAAACAGAAGCATGCAAACATGGCCCATCTGGGCTTCAAAGCGCTCCACTCATGCCCGCTGCTCTGAGAAGGACCATGTAGGAGGCATGGCTCCAGCCTCTCCCCCACTCTCTACCCTCCTCAGGGAGCTCCTTGCTGATCCCAGGACAATCGCATGTGCGCCCCTTCATCAGCCGACCCCACTTCTTCTCCGTGGGAACTTCTAGGTGACCTATACATCTCAGCCCCACCAGGATCAATTGGGAATTAGACCTCGCGTTCTTCTGGCAACTGGGAGCTCCCAGAGGCCAGTAACAGCACTTGCCACACAGCAGAAGCACAGTAAACACTGCTGGGTCATCTGCTGACTCTAGCCAGTCACCCACGCCTGGCTGTGGCCCTCGCATCCCCGGCAGACTGGTGTGACGTCCCCATTTTACAGGTGGGTAAAGAGAGGCCCGGAGAGCCCGAGAGCCTTACCTGCAATCCCAAAGCTGGGGAGTGCCCAAGCATACAAGGTCCTCCTCGTAACAATGCGCAGGTGCCTACAGCCAGCCGCCTGCAGAGATAATTAAATACTGTGCATGATAAAACTGGGAGTGGGGCTTACTACCTTACGGACAAATTGCGAGTCACTAAGCCAACTCGATAAGTTCTAACTCGATAGCGAAGCTCTCTATCCCCACACAGGCTTTCAGGGAACTGCTCTCTTGTCCTCGCACTACATGCTTCAAGAATAGCCTTGAGAGGGCAGGACAGGAGTGCGATAACCTTTACCCATAAGGAAACTGAGGCCCAGAGATGGGGAAGGGATTAATTACCCTCAGCCAAGAGAATGAAAACAAACAAACAGCAACTGAGATACTTTGGCCCCCAGGCTTGAGTACTTTAACCAGAAATACGCCCACATCCTGCTGCAGGGGCCAAAGTCAGCCTTCCCCACCTACCACAGAGGCCCAGCCCCAGAGGCCCAGCGAGCCTCCAGCCACTCATTCTCTCCTGGGTCCTGATGCCCCAGAACAGTGACAACCATCCTCACCCACTCTCCTGCTCCCTGCCACTCAGCCATCCCCTCTGGCCTCCCTCCACATTCCCTCTTGAGCGCCCCCCAAGGGCTCAGCATGGTAATCAGAATGGTAGGTAGGTCTGCCTTGCTTCAAGCCTTCTGGTGCAGCCCAGGACATGGCCTGGGACTGAGGATGGGCACTGCTTTTTGGCATCATGGGCATGCCAATGTCTGCACACAATGTCCTGGGGCGCAAGGGGCCATGACGCTACCCAGCCATCAGGGGAAAGCAGGGGCTGGCAACTTCAGAATTC
Source organism: Spilogale gracilis (assembly GCA_004023965.1). Lineage (NCBI taxonomy): Eukaryota > Metazoa > Chordata > Mammalia > Carnivora > Mephitidae > Spilogale > Spilogale gracilis. Next base: position 15,125 of record PITA01005893.1, read on the forward strand.
ATGGCAGCTCCTTTCCTTGGGAAAAGAAATAAAAACCCTCCCTAAAGTCACCTACTCTTTCTGGTCCATGTTGCTGATTTTACCCAGTAGTTAAAATCCACAGGGAATCTGGGGGGCCGGAAAAAAAAATTGCAGGAGCCGGCCAAGAACTGGGGAAGTGGAGACCTAAGGTAGAGCCTGAGTAATAATGAGCAAGGGGCCTTCCTGGCTCTTAGCTTGGGAACCTTGGGACTTAATGAGATTATCTCTGAGGTTATCAGAAGGGACTTTCGAGTGCTAAATCTCCCAGGTTCTTGGATTCCACTGGCGAACACAGAAACGCCAAGGTGATGAGAGGCTAACAGGGTACAGGGGTTTATGGAACATGTGCTTCGTGGCACAGACCTCCAGGTTCTCTTTGAAAGGGTGTGGCCTTGAGCAAGCAATTCAACCTCTCCATACCCGAGATTCTTTTTCCGTAAAATGAGGGGTAATACTGATTTCACAGAATCACTGGGATGATCAATGAGACTACGTACCTAACATTCTGGCCAATGGCCCAGCTGGCACAGAGCTCATGAATAAATGACTTTGACCAGATCTATGAAACGCCCATATGGCCTGCTCCCTACAGGACTGAGTTTAATTTTCCTGGCTAGAGAGCTTCCCTAATATCAGCCACAACCCTCACCTTGGGTCTTGCACAGGAAAGGGGATGGCTAGCTCTCCCAAGCAGGGAGAAATGCTGCCGTTTCCCGTTGACCTCTGGCCACCCTCTTCCCTATGACCACCAAATGATTCTAGGGATGACCAATCAATATCCACACTGTGTCTGCAGCCTTAATAGTGAAGGAGGGGAGGAGGCAGGCCTTCCTCCACTAACTGTGGCCATATGGAGGAAAGCACACACAGTTGGACATACACTTGCACACACAGGCACCCACACTCTTAAATTCAGGCTCCATGAAGAGAGTCCAACAACAACAAAATGTGTACATGCCAGGAATGCATTGCCAACATCACAGTACAATTTTACTGTGCACCTATGATAGAAGACCTTTCCATGGATTCGGATGTTGTTATTTAATCCTCATGCCACTCCAAGGAGGCAGGAGTTAGCATCCCCATTTCCCAGGAAAGAAAGCTGGCTTGGAACCAAGCTGTCCGAATCCAGACACTACGGTCTTCATCATTTGCGACTAAACCTCGCAATACGTGAAAATCTGAGTGTCTAGTAACGGGGGATCATGGGAAGAAATCATGACAGTTCCACTCAAAGGCATTTTATGCAACTATTACTAGACCCACTGTGGCCAAAGGTGCAGTCATGTAAAAAAGTGTGATATGCTGAGTGAATAAGCCAGTATAAAACCATCTCTATCCAGTTTGAATCCCTTCAAGAAAAAGTGAAAAAGTAAAATAGGGAGGAAGAGAAGGAACTGAAGGAGGAAGGGAGAGCAAGAGATGCTCCCAAATGCTTCCAGTAATTAGTAGGAAGTAGGATTATAGGCAAGTTTACTTTTTCCTTACGCATATTTTGTAAAAATAACAGTTGCTTTACAAAAAAAGAGTAAAATGAATATTTACTTTTTTTTTCAAGATTCTGATTTTTTAAAAAGATTTTATTTGGGGCACCTGGGTGGCTCAGTCATTAAGCGACTGCCTTCAGCTCAGGTCATGATCCCAGAGTCCCGGGAATGAGCCCGCTTCGGGCTCCCTGCTCAGTGGGAAGCCTGCTTTTCCCTCTCTCACTCCCTCTGCTTGTGTTTCTCTGTCAAATAAATAAATAAGACCTTTAAAAAATTTTTTTAAGATTTTATTTATTTATTTGAGGAGAGGGAAGAGCTCATGAGCAGGGGGAGGGGCAAGCAGATTCCTAGTTGAGCTCAGAGCCCGACGTGGGGCTTGATCTTGAGACCCTGAGATCAGGACCTTAGCTGAAATCATGAGTTAACTAACTGGCCACCCATGAGTCCAGAGTATTTACTATTCTTAAAAAAACAACAATAAGCTGAATAAACAAAAGTCCCACTGCACACCTGTGTAGTGTTCCGATCTGATGAGACCTTGGACATGCCCCACCTCAGTTTCCCTGCCTGTGCAAATCAGGAAGAGTGGTTAGGCCCTTTGAGGCCCTTTGGAGAGCTGATGCGCTCTGTAACATTCTGTAATTCCCTTCCCACACTTTCTCTTTTCCTCTTTTCTAACTCTGATACTATGTGCTCTTTTCTGCACATATAGCTATTATGCAACATGTGGGAGCATACGGAAATCACAAAAGGGAAAGGAAGCAATCTTAGCCTTAGCCACTCTCCACATTTTGGGATACGGCATGTGTTGTCTGACTGGATCCTTGTCATCAGGCATTTAACAGATGAGGAAAGGCCCAGAGAGATCATACAACTTGCCCAGAGTCACACAGCACAGGCAGAGTTGGAGCCATACCCACAAGTAGAGCATTATCCTCCAAATGAATCCTTGACCTAGTGGGGCTGAATGCAGCCTCCTGGACCCGGAGGCCCTTCTTGGTCCTTGGTCTTCGGCTGTGGACTCAAGACTCCAAGAAGGCTGCCAGCTCAGCATCGTACTCTGGGCCTGATTGCCAGCCTCTCCCCCAGAACAGGGAATGTGGGCAGGGTCTAGGGGCTGGTGGGGGACCAGGCCTGGGAGCAAGGGATCACTCTTTTTTTTTTTTAAGGATTTTATTTATTTATTTGACACAGAGAGATCACAAGTAGGCAGAGAGGCAGGCAGAGACAGCAGAGGAAATAGGCTCCCTGCCGAGCAGAGAGCCCGACATGGGTCTTGATCCCAGCACCCTGGAATCATGACCTGAGCTGAAGGCAGAGGCTTTAACCCACTAAGCCTGGAATTACTCTTGATAACTGAACTGGCATCTGGCTGGCACTTGGCCAGGAGCTGGGACTGTACACTGGAATGAAGGAGGCACCCAGGAATTACAAATGTAAAGGGTTGAGGCAGAAAGGCCTGGGTCCAGATCTGGTAGCTCTTCTAAACCCCTCTGATATCCTCATCTCCAGAGGGTAACACTTTCCTCAGGGGTGTGCCTGTAAAGTAAGGGGACAATGTGTTTGCACCGCGCCCACGCATGTGCTAGCACATGGGAGGAACTCAGAAAACTCAGGAGGGGCGCTGCTAGCCTTAGGAAGGAGAGCTCTGCCTCTTCCTAGTCGCTCCGCCACTGGCTCAGCCTCCCATCCCTTGGGGGCACGAGGCTGGATAAATCTTCCCAGAGCATCATTCTGGTCAAGTCTTTCCCTGCTTAAAGAACACAGATGGCTCTTGTCACTTTCAGGTTAAAGTCTGGGCCTGGCCCTGATCTCAGGTTCACACTGACCTGCTCCCACCTCGGCCAGCTGGGGCACTGCATGACTCACAGGACAGACCAGGAGCCTCCTCTCACAAAGGTTTCCTTCCCCAAATCCCACACTTCGAGGGAGCTGCAGTGGAGTGTGGGCCTTCGGGCCTGGCACCCCTGGGGCCCTCCTGCACCATAGGAAACCCTCCACCTCCTGCTGCCATGCAGAGCGATGCTGGCCTTCCAGCCCACAACACCCTTCACAGGCAGCTCTCTAAAAAAAAAAGAAAAGGAAAGGAAACGCCCAATTTGTGGCCTGATCTGCTGATTTCCATAGTGTAAATACCTGTATGATGGCCAATTTCAAGCTACCAAAGTGATAATCACTAGCACAGCCATGGAAAGCTACGCACACAGTCAGCTCTCACAAGATGACGCATCCCTGCACATTCCAAAGTAGGGACCGACTAACCCCCATGAAAAGCTGTGTGACCTCAGGTGACTTAAACTCTCTGAACCTCGGGCTTCTCCTGTGTAAAATGAGAACAATAAAACAGCACCTGCTTCACGGCAACAATGTGAACACTTAAATGCTAGAATCTAGGAGATCAACCAACAGCAATGCACTCAACACCTGCTATGTTCAGGGCTCCATGCTGGACACTCCGAAGGTGACTGGGGACAGAAGCTCCCGCCCTCCCAGGCATCAGTCAACCCAGCTAGAATAGAGCAAGCAATAGCCAGAAACTGGTGTCAGTGCCACTGTGACTTCCTTTCTCTGGGCCTGAGATTCCTCCTCTTCAAACGTGGAATGCGGGTTAAACGAAACTTTCTACCATTCCATCTCACTTCAGCCTCAAAGCTGCAGCCGAGCGGGTGTTAGCATGCCCATTTCACAGATGGGAAAACTGAGGCATTCAGAATGCAAGCTGGGCTGGGGATTCAAACCGAGGTCTCCAGATCTGTCCCACCTCCCAGGACTGAGGAAACATAAAAAGGACCTGGCATTTGCCTGGTGATTCAGCTGGATGCTTTTTTTTTTTTTTTTTAAGATTTTATTTATTTGACAGAGAGAAACACAGCCAGAGAGGGAACACAGGCAGGGGGAGTGAGAGAGGGAGAAGCAGGCTACCCTGGGTCTCCGGGATCATGACCTGAGCTGAAGGCAGACGCTTAACGACTGAGCCACCCAGGCGCCCCTCAGCTGGATGCTTTAAAAAGACTCTCTTCTAGCCCCCCTACCCTCCTGCCACAGAGACGGGAAGAAATTGAAACGTCCTTGGCAGGCACCAGTTTCCAAAATCAGCTCTCAGCATGACAGCGGCAGTGCCCCAGGGAGATCCCCAGCCTCACTACCCCCAACCCTGGTGCCTCTAGAAAAATGTGCCGGCTGGTGGGAGCTGATGAAATCCCCTTGCAAGAAAGGCCCACATCACACGTTTCAAATGCAAACCACTGAACTTAAGGAGGCAAGGCCCCACTGGGCACGCTCTCCCTCCTACAGAAGAACTGAGATGGCCTGTGAGAATAAACTTAAAAAGTTCCCAAAACACCCTGGGGTCCATCCCAGCTAAGCCAGACTTAGGCGCCCTAAAACAGATGGGCAGAGATTCTGTTTTCGTGACAAAACAAAACCAACAGCCAAAAAATAAAACATACCAACTCCAGAGGCGGCGCCTGGAAAATTCTCTTGGGAAGTCCCTGTAGGTGTCTAACCTCAGTCCTTCATGCTTTGGTTTCCACAATTTCTTCCCACGTAAAGGACAAAAACAATGACTCTTTTCTCACAACCTGTCTCACCAACTCTTCTCAACTCCCAAATAGCCCAGGTTTGTTAACAACTTTCCTTTCCAACTTTATCACTGAGAAGCAGAGGCTTTTGAAACCTAGGTAATGATCCCCTCCAACCTGTCATGGTTTTCAACAAAAACCGGCCAAAGGATGAATCTCGTCCAAGATCGCACGCCGCCGGCGCCAGCCGCCGTCACACTGGGGAGAGGCCAGCTGTGCGCCTGCCCTGATGTGCGCTTCAGGGAAGGCGGCAAGACGCGCCTCTTCTCTCGGCCTCAGTTTCCCCGTCTGTGTACCAAGAAAGGCTGGCCTGATTTCTCAGTCCATTCCAGTTCCTACCACTGTCGGAGCTGCCGACCCTCACTGCTGGCCCTTGCTCTATCTCCCTGCCCCCCGCCAAAAAGAGGAAAAGAAACTTGCGTTAGGCCTCGGGGGAGGCACTGTGGCTCCGAGTAGTCAAGCTGCGCGGGTTGTTGCTGGGAGAGCGAACCGCGCACAAATCCCAGGACAGAGAAGTCCCACCTCCCCGGTAACCACAGCTACCCGGGCCACACCTCCAACCCAAACACAGCCCGAGGCCCCGCCAAGGACCACCTCCGGATTCCCTCGGGACCCCACCCCGCCCAGAGACCAGCTTCAGCTGGAGAGAGTCAGGAGAGAAAAAGCCAACGCCCCCATTGTGCGGAGGTGGAGACTGAGGCCGAAAGTGGAGACTGCGGAACTCAGGGGGTTAGGACTGAACGCTGACCGCGCGTCCACGGCTCCCTCCCATTCCGGGAGTGGCGATCCGTCTCTCTCCCGTGCGCTTGGAGTTTCCACGTGGGAGAGGCCGAAAGCACAGCAGTCCCTGTGGATCGGAGCCCATCGGCGCTGTCCACTCTACCCCCATTCCCCAGACAGAGAAATTGAGAACCAGAGAGGGGCCGGCACCCGCCCGGGACCCACGGTGAGCCCCTCCCCGAGCCTCACCTGCCGGCTGTCGCCGCGCGCCGGTGGTTTCCTAGAGTTGAGCGGCAAACAAAGGCCTCCAATCCCCGCGCAGGGCGGAGCGGTGACTTTTTGCTTAATCTCCGAGGCGGGCCAGTGACGGGCAGGGAAGGCCCCTGGAGGCGGGGCCTCGGGAAGCTTCACCAATCGAAGAGAGGCGGCCGCCTGAGGCCCGCCCCCAGGGACTCGGACTCGGCCCCCGCACTCCAGAGCTCCGATCTGGGAGGTTCGTGTCGCTCGTGGAACCCGCCCGAGAGCATAAAGGAGTCTGGGTCCCAGAACTAAGACGTTTGTACAAGGTCGCACGGAGCCAGAGTGAGGAAGAAAGCACAAACGTTCGTAGCTGAAACGGACTGCTTTATAACGGTAATAAGAATCTTAATAAACTCTTCTTGGGCTCCTGTGTGTCAGGAACTGTTGTAAGCTCTTCCCGTGCCCCGCCCTCTCCTGTGAGGTAGTTGGTGTTGGCGCTGCCCTCCAAGTCTATTCTCGTCCGAACCACTATTAGCAGGCGGGAACATCCAGGTGTCCAGCGGGACAAGAACTTGCCCTGAGTCCCTCGGTGAGTGCAGGACAGAAAGGATCTCTTGTCCCCGGAGAGCTCAACTTGAAGGAAGGGGGTGTAAAGTGTCAAACTGACCTCAGCTTCTGCCCCAGTTCTCCCACTGAACTTCGGAGCTGCTGAGAGGAGGGGATAAATAAACACACGCCAAGCCCAGAAGAAAGAAATCAATGGCACTCACTTCAAGGGCTCCTCCACCAACCCTATAGACCCCAAGACAGGAAGAATGTTCCCTGGGGACCCGTGCCTCCAGCTGTGCCACAGCCACTTCTCTAACCTCCTGGTGGAAAGCTCTTTTAGGTTTCCCAGAGGGCCTGAGGATCCTACAGATACCCAGTAATAATCCCAGCAGCAATTTCTGTTCAATAGAGGGGTACTCCGTGCCAGTGGCAAACATTTTAGCAAGTCTTTATAATAACCTACAAGCTAGATGAGTACTATGCCATCCATTTAAAACATGGTGAGACTGAGGCTCAGAGAGGTTAAGTGACTTGCCGCAGATCACACAGCCTGGAAATCCTAGAGGTGGAATTTGAATCCAGATGTCAGACTCTGAAGTGTGGACCCTTTGAGCAGTGTCTTGCTCTTTATCCTTGTACTCCTCACATTGGGCTGTTCTTTCCCTCGCCCTGTTTTCTCCCAGGCAGAGTGAGCTCCAGGTAATTTGAAGGCCAACTCAGCACCTGCTTGGGCAGGCCTTGGCTCAGGTCAAAAGCATGCACTCTTCCTGCCTTCTTCATCTAGCAGCGGACCCTGAGACTCTCCAGCAATACTGTCCCCACACCTCCCCCTGCCCTAATTCTGGCATCATGAATAAAGACCTGAGGGCCACAGGTACCTGGTGCCAGTGTGGACCTCTGACCCCTTCCTCCTCCATTATTCAAAGTTGCTTTAACCCATGGTATTGGGTTGCTTCAGAAGATAGCAGGACTTGGCTTTATGATATGGACTTTAAGCAGCCATGGGTCCAATTTGGTCTCTACTACCCACTAGCTATGCAATTTTGGGCAAGAAACTTGACCTCTCTAAGCCCACTGGCAAAGGAATTTTTTTTAAAGTTTGTTTAAAATTCCCCTGGGATGGGGACCCTAATGCCCAATGGGCCACAGACCCAGAGTCAGGCCCAAGAATTAGAAATGACAGCTCCAGAAACTCATTCTTGTCCTACTTGTTCAGAATTCAAACTGGGAGCAATGGGCAGCACCTGCTGGGAGCTTTCTTGTCTCCTGGAGCTGGACCTTGTGGAGAGTTGGCTGGTTCAAGGATGGCCACGAGGTCATGACCTGCCCAGAGTTCATAGAGCAGGTCAGCAGCTGGGCTGAAATTCACTGTGGGCTGGTGATAGATGAAAACCTCTCAGTTCAGAACAAGAGGCATGAGGACTTGAGACTGCAAAAGATGTGGTGTTTCTAAGACCAGCGGGCCCTTGGTTCACCATCACCATCATCGAGACTTCCATGGTCTTCCTGGGGCTGACCATGAGCCTGACTCTGAGCCTGGTTCCCAGGCCCACGCATAGCACCCCAACCACCATTCGAGGCAAGTAGCTCTATCCCCACTGCATTTGTTTCCTGGGGTTGTTGTAACAAGTAATCACCAGGTCTCGGCTTCAAACAGTACTCATCCGATCGAGCTCTTACAAAGAGAGGTCAGAAGTCCAAAGTCAATTTCACAGGGCTGACCTCAAGATGTCAAGAGAACAGTTTCCTTCTGCTGGCTCTGGGGGGGGGGGGCGGATTTCTTTCCCTGATTTTTTTCAGTGTCTAGTAGCTGCCTATATTGCTGGGCTGGTGGTCCCTCCCTTCACCTTCTGAACACATCCCAGCCTCCACTTCCTTACTGACAATACCGTTCCCTCCTCCCATCAAGTCTCCCTCTGCCTCCCTCTTACAAGGATCCTTGGGATTACATAGGTCCTGCTCAGAAAACCCAGCTTGACCTCCCCATCTAAATGCCTTAATCCCATAGGCAGAGTCCTAGCCATATAAGGGAACATCCACACATTGCAGGAACCCAGGTATCTTTGATGTCATTATTCAGCCTCCCACACCCATTTTCCAGATGGGGAATTTGGGCCTAGAAAGGTGAGATCATTGGCCCATGACCACACAGCATTTGGCGTCTGATGCCTGGAGATCTGGGGCTGATGACCAAGTGAGAGTTATTCCCTGCAGGGGTGTTAGGGCTGGGGAGCGGCACATAGACTCCCCACTGGAGGGGCTGGGCTTCAGGGATATCTGCTGCTTCAGAGGTCAGGTGAAATCCCAGACTCTGCCCTTAGGTGGTCTCATAGGGCTGGGGAGAGGAGAGAGGGCAGCTAAAAGTAAGATCTGGTGTAGGTCTGTGGCTCAGTCACCATCTGGACAAAGCAGGACTTTCCAAAGACTTTTTGTCCCAGAGAAACCCTGGGGTTGAAGGAAATGGGCCCTGGGGCTTTGTAGCAGACCATTTTTCCCCCCTCTCCCTTCCCTGCCCCACTCCATGGTTTTTTGCCTCTAACACCCCCTGTCCTTGGCTCCTGGACCAGCTTGGCCTGCACAGGTGAAGAATGGCAATGTGATTCGGAATTTGCTGCCTATCTCCCCCTTCCTCTCCCCAGGCTTTATCCAAAGACTGACAGCATGAAAGGCATGCCCCTTGCCCTGAGTGGGGACAACTGTGGGCCCACTTAGACCCCCAGAGGCCCCTGTGGGGTCCGACTGTAGCCACCTGCCAGGACTTTGCCTGACACCCCCCACCGGCTTCCTCCTTTCCCCCTCCTGATCCCCCCAAAGGCAGGCCACCTCCCTGTGTCTGAATACATCCCTATTTGGTCCCATATCTGTCTGTTTTAAGAGTATTTTCTGTGAACAACCTCCAAGTAAGGTGCTCCGAGATGTGGGTGTGGCTCAGTTCCCCCCCATTCCTGCTCTGTGTTCCCCATGGAGACAGAGGCAGGGGGAGAACCGGGTGTGGCTCTGTTCTCCCCAACCTTCTTCGGGTCGAGCAATCAGAATGCCAGCCACGAAGGCAGACCACACAGCACTCTGGAAGCTCACCTTGCTCAGGTTTCTTTATTGAAAAATTAAATTCATAAGCTCTGTATATAAATACACTGACATCGCTGGTCCTTGCAAGGCCTCTGGGACAGGCTGGGGTGGGGTGGGAAGCTGGGGTCTTGGGGTCCCCAGGGGTGAGGAGAGGGAAATAAATAATAGATACTATGGGGGATAAAGAGCCAGGAAGAAAGGGGGCATGAATGGGGGGGTTGGGATTGATGCTTATTTGTGGCACTAAAGGTCCTGCAAGATGCCCCCCGGGCTGGGGACATGCCCATGAATTCTCAGGTGGCCTCATTCCACATAAAGGCACAGACACCTGAGGACCGGCCAGGTCCTAGCTGGCGCAGGAACAGGGCCCAGTGCCCCCATCCAACCCTGGAGAACAGGCCCTGGCAGGCCTCAGGTGGACTTCCTCTCCTTTCCAACACCCACTGCCTGTACTGAGCGCCTACTGTGTATGCCAGGCAGGGCACGGGATCCCGACCTGACCTTCTGTTTGCCTCACCAGGCTCTCTTCTCCTGATTCTGGGCCAGCGGGCCAGGAAAGAGTGGGGGGATGTCTTCCTGCTCCCTGGCTATGCAGCACCGGCCCTCCAGCAGCTTATACAGTGCCAGGAGCGGGGGAAGGACTGGGACTGGGGACTGGGCAGCAGTGGGAGGCCTCCGGCCTCGGCCTCTAGAGCATCACATTGAACTCAGTGACCAGAAAGTCGATGTAGTCTCGCTCCTTGGTCTTGAAGGCTTCTGCAATGATGCGTGCTGCCTCCCGATGCTCCTTGCCCCGGAGTGTCAGCCCGTTCACTTCCAAGATCACGTGGCCCACCTTGAGCTGCCCAGAGTTGTGGGCCGAACCGCCTCGCTGCGGGTGCGAGACACAGGGCAGGTAAGGGCGAGGCTGGCCTGCCTTAGACATCCACCGGGTCAGGCCCAACAGGGGTCCAGTGCCCTGGTCAGGAAAATTGGCTCAGGGAGGGCAAAGGGCCTGGGTCGGCCCATTGGCAGCTGGGTCAAGCCTGCGGGGAGGCCGGGGGTGTGCGGCAGAACCCTGGGGATGCCGAGAGAGGGGCTCTCAGGGGTAGGGAGAGATGGTCATGTGGGTCCCACGGAGGTGTACCTGAACCGTGACGATCCGAGGCAGGGGCTGGCGGGTGTTGGCACCACCCTCGATGGCAATGCCCAGGGTGGCCGCACTTTTCTTCACGCGAACCAGGGTGGACGTGGGCTCCAGGAGTCCAGGCTGTGGGCGTGAGCAAGGAGACCAGTGCCTGAGGCCTTCTCCATGGACAGGCCTGGTGGGAGGGTGGAGGGGCCCTGGACTGTCCATGACACGCTACTGGGTCAAAAGGGCTCAGACTCCAGCCCTGGGCTGGGAGCCGCCAGCGTGCTAGCTCTAAGCTAAGAACTGATGTCCCCAGCTCTTTGATTGCTACAAAACCCCCCAAAGCTCAGGTTAAGGTCCAGCCTGAGGCTGGCTGGTGGTGGTGGTACTAGGACTCGGACCCAGGCCTGTCGGCCTTAGCCAGCATGCCTGCTCACATGGGTGCTGCAAGACCTACAAAACTATAGTGCTTGGCTTGTCAGTGTCAGTGGCAAAGGTGGGACCTAAACTGGGTCTCCAGACTCCTGATGCTGTGTTCGCTCCAGGGCTCGCTTCCTCACCATGCTGCATACTTGTCGAGCTGAACCCTGCTCAGGGACCTGTTCCCCACCTGGGGTCTGCCCTCCCCTCAGTCCTCTGTATCCCCTCCTCCTCACTCACCGGTTTGGTGGCTCCCTCTGTGGTTCTCTCATTCCGAGGTGGCTCCTTGCTACTCCTATTCTTGGTAGATGCCATCTGTCTGCCTTGGCCCGGGGCGCTGGCCTCTGCCTCACCGGCGTCCACACCACTGTCCTCACTCAGGGTCTGCCCACTGTCTGAGAGCTGGGAGAGTGTGGAGGTTGCTGGAAGAGGGAACGGGAGGAGAGTGGTGGTTTATACCGCTGGGATCAGGGAGGGCTTCCTGGAGAAGGTGATGGAGCTGCAGGCTGGAAGGCTGTGGGGATTCCCCAGGCTCTGACTACAGAGGAATGAAGGGATCACAGGGCGAGGGGAGGGAGGCGAGGCTCTCTGCCACCTTTCCACCACTGAGATCTGTCCTTCCCCCTGGGGCCTGGCCCCAAGGCCGACAGGACTTTGGCTCTGACCACCCAGTTCTCTGTCCATGACATAATGACGAAAACAGAGGTCAGGAAGCAAACCCAGCCCACAGATACAGGTTATTATTATTACTTAACTTGTATAATGCTGTCAAATTTTAATGATGAACCAACACATTCCAATTAAGGTATTGCACAGAAAAATTAAATTTCTAGCTTCCCAGTAAAACAAGGGAAGTTTGCCATGCCCGGTCTGTACCCTTCACAGTCCCAGCTGGCCTGAGCTGAGCAGTGGGTACATAGCCTCCTTCACCAGTCAAACCTGAGCTGCTTCACTGCATGTGTGAGGGCTGGGCCCCTGAGTCTGAGACACCGCAGAGACGAGCAGGACAGGTCTGAATCCTCTCTGCCCAGCTCAAGCAACCCCAAGTGAGCTCCATAGCTTCTCTGAGCCTCCTTGGCTTTGTTCCAACATAGGATCAATCATGCCCATCTAGCAGCATTATCATAAAGACTTAATGAGATACGACGTGCAGAGTGAAGTCCACAAGAGAACAGACTTGCACAGTTAACTCTGTGACTCAGCTTTCCCGTCTGTAAAATGGGGACAACAGTGCCAGCTTCACAGGGCTACTGGGAGGGTTAAATGAGTTCCTCATAGAGGCAGGGCCCCTAGAACCATATCTGGGGCACAGGAAACCCTGCACAACGGACAGCTTTTATTCTCGTGTGTTGGGCTCAGGGCCAGAGGATACCTCTCATTTCTCTTACTACATCCTGCCTGCTGTCCCCTTAGCTACCTTCCCTCACTGAGCTCCTGAGCCCAGGGACCCTGCAACTATGCATCCTAGTCTGCCCACTGTTTGGCATACAGCAGGTGCTCTGTTCGGAGCCCCTGACCTGGTCTGCCACCTTCCCTGACCACAGGGGGACCTATACATGACTTTAGCCACAAGATGGCAGCAGAATCCAGCAAGATGCGCCCAACAAGTTAAGGGGAGGGAGATCTTGAGCCAGATCTAGAGCCTGCTTAGGTTTCTGGCTTTCTGAGAGTGAAAGGTTTCATACTGCTGCCCACCCGCTCAGCTAGACGGCCTCTGGGAACTCTGGAGCCCCAGCCTCGTCCCAGGTGTCGGTGAGGTCGAGGCTGCACTCTGATCCTGCAGCCCCAGATTCCAGGGACCGTACTTTACATACCCATCTTCCCCCCAGCACTCACCTTGTGTTCAGCCCTGGGGACAGAGACCATAGAGGCCACCCCTGCCCTCATGGAACCCAGTCTCGCTGGGGAGATGAAGACTGTGGGGTGGCCAGGACTGGGGGCTCTGGAGGAGCCCAGTCCTCCCAGTGACCCGGCGAGGCTGTCACCCAATCTCTATCCTATAGCTTGTCTGTGGTCACACAGTTCCTAAGTGGCAGAGCTAGGGCTCACACTACCATCCACACGGGCTCAGGACCCTGTTCCCGGGGCACTCTGGCCCTGTACACACTTCCACTCTAACTACGCCGGTGGGCAGATCAGCCTGGATGCCCCCAAAACCACTCAGGGGGGTGCCCCCGAGCCCAGCCCCCGCGGGGGCAGCCAGTACTCACTGCGCGTCTGGGGCAATGCCCTCACTTCGTTCACGTCTGGCTCACTGTCGGGCCGGTGAACCTCCACCATGACAAAGTGCTGGTTTGTGCCCCCTGGGTCTGGCCGGCTGGAGGGAGAGGGTGGCGGGAGGCAGCCCCCCGCTGACGTGGCCTCTGCAGGGGGACTTTTCAGGTGTGGGGGTGACTGGACACGCGGGAAGGGGCCAATGGGGTGCTGGTTGACCAAAGCCAGGTGGGCGTCCAGTGGCCTCTTGGAGCCAGGGTTGGCAGGGGAGACAGAGGCATAGATGGGGGCAGAGGGTGAGTCTTGTGCTGAGGAGGCCCCCGGGGCTGGCGCGGTGCCTGCTGGTGGGGTGCGGTTCCTGGGGGCCGAGAAGACGATGCCCGAGTGGGAAGATGCGGAGGAAGGTGGCTGGAGGTCCTCTTTTCCTGGCTTCCTCGGCTGGGCAGGTGGGCGGTTGTGGCCTTGGGCCAGAGGAGGTGGGGGAGGAGGTGGCTTGTAGCTCGGCAGCCCCTCCGAGGTGGCTTTCACATCATCCTGCCAAAAGACCCAACAGGAATAGAAGGAGTCAGAGCCCATTACGGCTGGTCGAAGGGAGTCCCAAGTGACGCAGGCCGCGGCTGGAATTCTGTCCTGCTCTATCAGCTCTGGGCCACGCTGCTCTGAATAATGCAACACCCCAGTGGAAAACTGCTCCCCCCCTATCTCGGCAGCTGATAAGCGTCGGCATCCTGGCGGGCGTCTCCAGGGATGGCATTGTCACCTGTGGGAACTGAAGTCCTTGGCATCAGCCAGGTCTTGTCACAGGGAACAAGACTTAATTAGAGGTGGATGCAAAAAATGAAAAAAAACAAAAAAAGCATTTCTTTGGCTTTTCTGTCTAGATTATCGTGGCTCCTAGAGACAGGAGATGTGCCGGACTGGAGAGAGAGAGAACTGACAGAAGGGGACAGTCACATGGGCTCGGGGGCTATGTGGTCCTGGGGAAGGCACAGCTGGTCTCTCGGAGCACCTCTCTGGGCAGTGGGCAAATCTGCACCTGCCCATCTGGGGTGTGGGGATGTGAGGAGCCTCATGTGCCATGTGTCAGCAGGTGCCTGCTGTCCAGCAGGAGCACGGCCAGCAGCAGCGATGGACACAGTCCTTGCTATCCCCTTTGCCTAGGCCGACACCCAGCACTTGAAAGCTCTGACAGCAGGGCAGGGACTGTCCCAAATGTTTACTTAAATGGACTCATTCACCTCTTGCCACAAACTTCTGGGGTGGGTACACTATTATTATCCCCACATTACAGAGGGAAAAACCGAGGCACAGAGAGGTTAAGAAACTCACTCAAAGTCACACAGTCAGTGGCAGAGGCGGGATATGAACCCAGGCAGCTGGTTCCAGAGTCCAGACCACTCAGAAGTTACCTGGGTCTGAATCACAGTGATGCTGCCCAGGCTACAGACGTGCACACAGGGGTCCAAGGTCACATTTAACTTCCATTTCCAATGTGATCGTATGGCCTCTTCAGGGAGATGACACACTCCGCGTGTCAGTACTTGCTAGGGTATCATTCAGATAACATATCAAAAGTAATACCGACTTGGCAAACTGCCTGACTCCCTGCCTGAAATCCCCAGGAGGAGCTGAGAGTCAGCCGGAGAGGGCTGATCAGTGCCCTGTGTGCAGGCCTGGGGCCGGGTCAGAGGGCCTCTGTCCTTCCCTGTGGCTCCTACCGATTAGCCAGCACCCCAGGGCCTCAGGCAGACTAGGGAGGGCAAAACTCAAGGAAGGGGCCAGAGAGGGCCTTACCAGGGAAACATCTGGGAGGGTATTCGTATTGCCCTGCATGGCCTCACCAGTTTCCTCCAGGTCCAAAGTGTTCTAGAAACGGAGAAGAAAGCAATGTGAGCAAATATAAACTGAGAGGGAGAAGGCAGTTTGCCCTCTGAGATACCCCAATCCATGATGGGCCCGTGACACCTTCTTGTGGTTTCTGCTTGTCCCAACATGCCCCGCTCTTGGGAAATTTACACATTAAAATTAATGTCAATTTTCCTGCCGGCCGTTTTGAAATCAGTTTTTCTTTAAGGCTTTCCAGGCCTCCCCTGAACTCTCTGTGGGGGTGCGGGGTGCTCTGGTCGGGGCTGGGAACACCTGAAGCTGGGCCCCAGGTACCATGCTTCCCATGCTCAGCCCAGGCTGCAGCTGTGCACACAGGGTTGCTCACACACGGAAGCCCAGGCAGCTGCGGCAATGGCAGGACACAAGTGACAGGGAGAGTCTCTCTCTTTTTAAATTTTAATGGTTTCAATGGTGAGGCAGGTGGTCAAGGTTTAAACACACCTTATTTTGCAAAAATGCCCATTTCTTGCTTCCTTCTCGAACTCACCGGAAGAAGCCTCATGTTCCTTCAAGTGGCACTGAGCTGCTGTTATGATGCCTGCAGGCCATCCCTGGGAGGCTGAGCAGCACCCCTCTCTAAGTTGCTCTCTTGAGGGCTCAGGGGAGCCATTTCTCCACCCCATAGCGCCCAGGATGGCAACGAGCCTCTGCCACCAACACCCAGCTCAGGTCTCAATAGTGAGCAGTCTCGGTGCTGGACTGATGAGGGCCTGGGGCCACAGAGGAGGTGAGACACCACCCCTGCCTAGAGGAAGTGGGTTCGACACAAGCAAGCAAGGAGGAGACCGTGCACAGAGTGAGGAGTTACAGGCATATAAATAGCTGGGGAGGGGTTATCAAGGAAGGCTTCCTGGAGTAGGGAGCAGGACTTAAAGTTGAATCTTCACACTGTTTTCCAAAGCGGCTGCACCAGTTTACATTCCCACCAACAGTGCCAGAGGGTTCCCCTTTCTCCGCAGCCTCTCCAACACTTGCTGTTTTCTGTCTTGTTAATTTTGGCCATTCTGACTGGTGTAAGGTGGTATCTTAGAGTGGTTTTGATTTGAATTTCCCTGATAGCTAGTGACGCTGAACATTTTTTCATGTGTCTGTTGGCCATTTGTATATCTTCTACGGAGAAGTGCCTCTTCATGTCTCTTGCCCATTTTTTGATGTGTTCATCTTCTTTTTGAGTGTTGAATTTGAGTAGTTCTTTATAGATCTTGGATACCAGCCCTTTGTCTGTAGTGCCATTTGCAAATATCTTCTCCCATTCTGTGGTTGCCTCTTTGTTTTATTGATTGTTTCCTTTGCTGTACAGAAGCTTTTTATTTTGATGAAGTCCCAGAAGTTCATTTTCGCTTTGGAAAACAGTGTGGAGATTTCTTAAAAAATTAAAGATAGAGCTACCCTATGACCCTGCAATTGCACTACTGGGCATTTACCCCAAAGATACGGATGTAGTGAAAAGAAGGGCCATATGCACCCCAATGTTCATCGCAGCAATGGCCACAATGGCCAAACTGTGGAAAGAGCCACGGTGCCCATCAACAGATGAATGGATAAAGAAGATGTGGTACATATATACAATGGAATACTATGCCTCCATCAGAAAGGATGAATATCCAACTTTTATAGCAACATGAACTGGACTGGAAGAGATTATGCTGAGTGAAATAAGCCAAGAAGAGAAAGTCAAGTATCACATGGTTTCACTTACTTGCGGTGCATGAGGGGTAACCTGGAGGGCAGTGGGAGAAGGAAAGTAAATGGGAACTAGGGTAATCTAGGGAGGCAAACGAAACAACAGAGACTTTGGACACAGAAACAAACTGAGGGACTTGGAGGGAGGGGGGTGGAGGGATGGGAGAGCCTGGTGTGGGTACTGGGGACACCTAAAGCGTGGAGCACTGGGTGTGGGGAATGGGGAATAAATCTTCAAACACTGGGAAAAAAAATTTTAGTAACAATAAAAAAAAAAAAGTTGAGTCTTGTGGGTAAATGGGGCAAAGGAGGGAACAATGACATTTCAGAGGGCAGGTCATGCATAAAGCAGGAAGAAGATATGAGAATCTTTGAGCAGTTCCACGTGACTCAAGCATGAAGCTGCTGGCACTTGAGGCTGAGGGCAGCAGGTTGCCATGGTGACGAGGTCAAGTTGGTCTTCTATGAAGATTCCCTTTACTCACTTCCTCTCCAGCCACACCGGAACAATGCAGGGCCTTCACACTGGCTGTCCCCTCTGCCTGGGACATGCTCCCACTCAGCTGTCCACAAGGCACGCTCCGTTCTTACCTCCTTCAAGACCCTCCCCAAATATTACCCCCTCAGAGAAGTCTATCCTAACAACCCCACCTAAAATTGCAACCCCTACCCCTCACCCTGCTTTATTTTTCTCCTCTACACTGATCACTCCCTTCACCCAGCAGCCAGGATGTAATCCTTGAAACCTAAGTCAGATAATCTCTCTCCCCGGCTCCTAACTCTGCTGGAAAAAACCTTTCCATTTTCCCTGGGAGAAAATTCCGAGTCTGCACTCATTGTGCCTCGTGACTGGGCCCTTTCTTGCTATTCCTCCAACAGGATGCGGTGCTTCCTACCCCAGGCCCTTGGCACTCACTGCTCTCCCTGCCCTCTGGAGACCCACTTCCTCACTTCATTTAGCTCTGATCTCGGTGAGGTCTTCCTGGACCAGTCCTGTCTAAAACAGCACCCCCTCCCCACTCCCTGTCTAACCTCTGGCCAGGATTAATTTTTCTGCTTAAGATTTATCACCACCTGATGTTATAGTATTGATGTGCTTCTTGTGCGTCTCTCCTGTTAGGATAAAAATGCCTCAAAGGCAGGACTTAGGACCACCTAGTCCCTACTCTACCCTCAGTGTTTAGGACTGTGGCTGCTTGACAAATATTTACAAAGCATATGAATCTGTGAATGAATCGATGGGTGAATGAATGTGTCAGTCACTCAGGCTGGCACGGAGGAGGCCCCAGCAGGTAGAGAATGTGGCAAGGCAGCTATCAGAGACCATCGTGGAGAGTGGTCATGGGGGCCTGGACCAGAATGAAGGCAGTGGGTAGGGATAGAGGGGTCCCCTGATGCCACACTCCCTGGGTCACTGGCTGCCAGGTCAGTCCACACTGATCCCCATCCCGAATGACGCTTCTGGAGCCTTGAATGTTCTGGGCAGGCAAGAGGCATGTGATCACAAAGACCCAGGGCACTCGGCCCTCCGTAGAGCCTTTCATACCCAGGCCTCTTTGTCTAGTTCTGGGATGTCAGGCTGGGACACCTGCCTCACTTTACCAACAAAGCTGGGGCTTCCATGCAAACTTCAGCATCCCAACTGTCTCCAACCCCATCTCCTGCACACAGGCTCATGGGAAGATGCTGTGGGCAGCCTCAGGCACACAAGGACAGTAGGGGATCCTGGGGAGGGGGAGTGATGGGGCTGCCCTCCCACCAAGTGGCACCACTCCTGGCTTCTCAGAGATCACGCCCAGCTCTGCCACTCACAGCCAAGGGATGGAGCGCAAACCATTGACCTGTTCCATGCCGGTTTCCTCATCTGCAGAATGGAGTCATGGCAGTCCCTCTCTCACAGGGCTGATGTAGTAACACCTACAAAGTGCTCAGGCAGGAGGAGCCACTTCCACCTGTCCCTGGATTTGAGCTGCAGGCGCCCAGGGGCCTCAGGTGACAGTCCACGGTGGCACCAAAGATATGGGCTTCTGTCCCGTTCTGGTACATTCAGAGCTTTGGGCACTCATCTCGTCAATAAGCATTTATCAGGCAGCCTTGGCTCATGGGGAATAAATGGTGTGTCACTGTGTCCCCAGCAGCCCGCAGAGGCCCAGGCACACAGGTGTGTGCCCACACACTTTCACTCAGGATCACTGAGGCAGCGGGCAGTGGCCACTGGACTCCTGGGAGGGAGAAGGAGGGCCCCAGAGCCCTGATGACGCAAGTACGGCTCTGCCACGGACCACAGAACGGGTGTGACTTTGAGAGATGCAGTAGGATGAACCACAAACTGGGGAGGATGACACACCAGGTCGTCTGTGGGCAATTTTACTTTACATGCTCTCCTTTGATTCTCCATGAGAGCCAGGCCCTGGGATCCTCCCTCCTTCACAGCTTTTACATTTAAGCTCAGAGAGGGAAGTGACCTGCCCAAGACCGCACCAACCTTCTATAGCAGATTGGGTTTCTAACGCAGATGGGGGTGGCCCCAAAGCCCATGCAGCACTACCCTGACCCCAGAATTGGATAGGGCCCTGGGATCACCCCTCGCTGACATGAAACAATAGAGCTGTCCCGTGGCTTTAGCCTATTTCGCTATTAATAGCATCCTGGAGCCAAGTCGGAAGGCAGGGATGGAAAGTCGGACGGGGGAGGGCGGGCGGGTCGGGGGAATAAATATCCAGCCCTGGGAGGAAGGCCTGAAGTGGAGCAAACGGCAGAAGGGTCAGAGCCGGGCCCTGCCAGACTCCATCTGCCAAACGCAGACGCTCAGGAGCCCTGAGCCCCCAAGCCATGCTCCTCGTGCATCTGAAATAGCTACGGACAGCAGGCTAAGAATCCCAAGGACGCGTCAGCAGAAACGCTCGAGGAACAGGCTTTGAGACGAGGATCAAGGTCAGAGCTCATGCAGGAGCCCGCCTGCCCCTCCTGGCCTCATCGCGCCGGCCCTCACCCTGCCAGCTGCCTGGGCACCCCCCTCCCTGCACCCACTGAGGCCAGAGCATGGCTGCGGGTTTAGACTCAGTGGCTCTATTAGTCCTGCTAGACAAGGCCCTTCATCCATTCCACAGCTGGTCACTGAAGCTCAGAGAGGGAAGGCTACCCACCCAAGGTCACACAGCAAGGATGAAGCAGGAAGCAGAGCCTTGGTCAAGGTCTGCCTCTCTTATTCCAACTGCTTGCCACAAGAACCAGGACACCCTCAGGACCGATTGCTGCCCCCATCTCCTTCCTTCTCAAATCAGTGATGGTTCAGAAAATTCCCTTCCTCTCAGAGAAAAGAACTTCTTTTTGTCTGAGTTAGCCCAGTGAGGTCCCAGATATCCCAGGAGTCTGATCTGAGGGAACTGTAGGGCCAAACTACAGTGAAATGATGGAGGGCAGTCACCCGTGCTGACCCCTGCCAGGTGGACTCATGATTCTGGAAGCGGTGATGCTTCCTAGTGATTTCTGGCCCAGCTGTCACCTCAGCAGAATGAGGCCCTCCTCTCCCTGCCCCCTGCTCCAGTCCCTGGTATCTCCCCTTCATCCCCTCATTACAAGGAGAAGTCTCTTACATAAAGGTGCTATTTTCGGCTTTGTTCTCCTGGCTTCTTTACTCTGATGTCGGGACAACAGGCTCCCCCCAAATCTGCCCCTAAATGCACCAGAGGCCTGAGGCTAGGGGGCCTCCCCAATATGTAGATGGGAAAGGGAGACCCTGAATCATATAAGTTCTTAGAAGGTCAGCAGGGGGAGATTTCTGCCCAAAGCCACGGGGAGGGACAGAGGAAGGAAAGCAGACGCAGGAGTGGGAGTAAGAGAGAAGGAAAAGAAGGAAGATGGGAAAGAGAGGTAGAGAGCAAGAAAAAGGCGGGAGGTGGGGGACTGGAGCCATCACCACTGGAAGGTTGGGGTGGGGGAGGGGACCAGTTGGGTAAAGCCAGGGTTCTGGCATCCCTGGGGTGCGGCAGTGGGGCTGCCTAGAGTGAAGTGGATAGAACTGGGGGTCCAAAAGGGTCAACGGCCATACTGGTGGAGACGGGATGGTCCTGCTCCTGAGCTCTCCAAGCTTGGGGTGGGGCTGGAAGTCTGAAAGCTGACAGGAAAGGGCAGAGGGGTGTGGATCCCCAAAGAGAGGGCTGGAACCCACACTCAGTCACATGGCCGAGACCATGCGAACCACCCCGGCTCCTGGCTGGCTCTGGGCACTTTTACCAGCTCTCCACTCCTGCCATCATGTGTCCCACCAAAACACGGAAGTTTCCAGGAGGCCTGTGTGGCTCAGAAGGAACGTGCTACATTCTGTCTCCACACAATCCCCTCCCAATGGTCTCAGGAAAAGGACTTCATTCAGTGGACAGAGGGCATGACCCAGAATCTCTGGGTCAGGGCTGGAAGGGCCCTCAGGATGGGCGCAGGAGAGTAGGGATGTGGTGACCCAAGACCCTACTGAGGGAAAACATTGCCTCTCGCTTTTCATGACCCTCCAACATATGCCACATTTCCCTCCTTACAAACGGAGGCAATGCAGCCCAGTGAGACCGGCAGTGCTGGAGACGCTGTCACCGACCCAAGTCCCAGGTCTTTCCCATTGCATCCCGGTTGCTGCAGGTGCCACCGAACCTCACTTGGGCTCACCCCGGCTTCACCCTCACAGCCTCGCTGACCCGCAATCAGGCCTCACTATGGCGCATGCTCATCAGGAAGCACATGGTTTACAAAATGTTCTGGAATTCCAAAAATGGCATTCTGCTGTATGATTTGGGTTTTTGGTAATGTAACCCTGATGTATTTGCTTTTACATGCTTAAGACGGTTCTATTGAGAAGGGGTGCCAGGGCTTGCCAGCCTGCCAGAGGGATTTGTGGCACAGGAAAGGTGAAGACCGCTGTCTTGGGTTAATGTGTAGTCCGACCTCCTATTTTACAATCAGGAGAGTGCGGGCTCCGGAGGAGCAGGACTGGCTTCCGTGGACTTGGTTCTGTTTGCTGGAAACAGTTTTCAGGGCTCCCAAGTGCCCACACGGGGAGGCAGATGTGCCACAAAAGGCTGGTGGGGAGGGCTGTTGCTTATTTCAGACACCTGCTGAGGCTCCCTGACACCTCTGCTGATTTTATGGTTCTAAGGATGCAGGGCACTCGTGCATCCCCCCTCCTCTTAGGGGGGAATGGGCTGTTTTACTCAAGCAGAAAAATGAACTCCAGCCTTGCCGTGTCCCGATCTGGGCACTGAGCAGCCTCCTGGAACAAGGGCTACAGAGCCAGTCAGCCTGCCCGTAGACCTGCTTACCCGGACTGCAGCAGTAGCCACGCTGTCGAGTCGCTCCGTCTGCCTCTGAGCTCTCTCCACATACAGGGGAGAAGCATTTTAAAAGATGCAGACAAGATCACGTCACTTCCTGCCTGAAGACCCTCAGTGGTATTCCATAGTTCCACAGTTTCAGGATTAAGCCCAAGTCCCTGGTGCTTCCTGCTGCTAACCTCGAATCCTGTCCCCTTCACCCCTGGCACTCTGGCCCTCCTGACCTCTCGCATTTCCTTCCAGGGTCCACAAACTTTGAGCTCAGGGCCTTTGCATGTGCCGATCTGGCCCCCTCAGCTCCTTGCCCTGTGGACTGCCCAGCCGATGCCAATGACCTCAGATCTCCAACGTCCCCTCCCCGACGGCCTGCATGGGTCAGGGCCCCAGTCCCCCACCTACTTCTCAGGGCGTGAATCACGTAGGTGATTGGATCAGAGGCTGCCTCCCCGACAGGACTTGCTCAGCTTCCAGGCAGCAGGTGTTGTCGCCTCAGAGCCAGGATGGCAGGCAGGGAGGGGTGCTCAGTGATTGGTCGCCACAGGACTGGCTGATGAATGAGTTAGCAGCTGCACACCTTCCGGCTCCCCCACTGCAGGAGCCCTTGGCCGGCGGAGGACTCTCTAAACCCATCCAGGCTGGACCAGAGGCACAATACAGGAGGTGGGAGAACATCCTCTGATCATTTGCTCCCTGTTTCTGGGAAGAGCCGCCTTCATAATTAGGGGTCCCAGCAGCCAGAAGGGCTTGCACTTCAGACATGCCTGAGTTTCTCCACCGTCCTTTTGCCCCCAGGACTTTTCCTCCTTAGATGAGGAGGAAAGCATAGAGACCATAAGGTAGCAAAGTGCTGACAGCCAGGCCCGGCACCCACTTCTCACCTTACCACCTGGGGACAGGGACAATAAGGCTTTCAGAGGCAGGGCCCCCACCACGGCATTCCTTTGTGGCCCAGGGAGCCCCTTTCCAGGCACATGAGAGGCGTGGAGTGCAAACCTCCAATTCCAGATGGAAAGGGGCTGAGATTAAGGCGGGGCAGTCCCAGCCGCCGCCCCACAACCTCAACGGCACCTGCTTCGTAGGTGTAAGGCTGGCCTTGGCCTCTACAGCCCCTTTTTCCATGAAATACTCTGCAGTGCCCGTGCAGCCTTTAGTGTCACCAGAACGGGCGCCCGAGTGGCCCCACAACCTCAACGGCACCTGCTTCGTAGGTGTAAGGCTGGCCTTGGCCTCTACAGCCCCTTTTTCCATGAAATACTCTGCAGTGCCCGTGCAGCCTTTAGTGTCACCAGAACGGGCGCCCGAGTGCTCCATGCCGGCAGGTCCACTCCTGAGCTCACTGCACAAATGACTGGTCTTATTGGTTAGTGTACAGATGTAGAAACTGAGGCTCCAAAAGCTTCAGTCACCCGCCCAAGGTGTCACGGCAACCCCGTGGGAGAGCCAGCCCAGGTGTGCGGGACCCCCCCAGCCTGTGCACTGAAGCCCCTCTGCCCCGGGCTGGCTTGTACCACATGAAGACTCAATTAATGGCAGGGAAGCCTTGCTTTGCTTGGCTCTCCCGGCTGACATCCATATGGGAGGGGAATGACATCGTCTGGACAGGAAAAATTCCCAGGGCTGGCTCTCTATTAGACAAATGGAAAAGAAACACCATTCATCAATGGAGGAAGGCTGCGTCTGATCTCCTTTGGTCGATTTTGTCTGGTTTAAGGGAAAACGGCTGTAGCACAAGCCACGTTCAAGCCACGATTGCTAACTGTAGCGTGGCCCACAGAATTGGGGCTAAATGGGAACTGGTTCCATTTGGGGCAGCCGTCTGGGGCATCCTGCCACTCGGCCAATCCAGACACCAGCTCAGAGGACATTTTCCTACCACGTGGGGGCTAGATGGTTAGAAGGCTGGGATGGTAGAAGATAATTCTCCGTGGCCAGGGAGGGCAGATTCATTTCAGTTTCTGCTCCATATTTCTGGGGCCCCAAGTCACATCCAGAGGCTGGGATGGCAGGGGGCAGATAGACAGGAGAAAGATGAGATCCCTGCCTGGTCCCCAGCCCCTCCTGTGTGCCAGGGAAGACAGACTCAGAAGAGGGGACAGCCATGTGACAGGCGCTTGAACAGAGTCAGAAAAGCATGTGAGCTCCACGAAGGACAGGATTTGAGTCACAAGAAAGAAGTGCTTTGGGTTACTGTCCATGCAGATTTGGGGGTTCAGCAAAAGCTCACAGACATGTGCTGCGGTCGCAGACCAGTGCCTGGCACTTGGTGGTGAGTAGATAAAACCGGATCCTGACTCCACCACTCACTGGGTGAGTGACCTGGACCAAGTCGCTTTTCTCTCTAACTCCGGTTTTCCTCCCTGTGCAATGGGGATCATGGTGGTACCTGCCATACCTAGTTACCGGGAAAGTCAGAGAAGATACACTTGGAAAGCATTTTCACAATGCCACGAAGAACTCCGGCCAAATGCCAGCAGTGATGATTATTAACAAAGGCCCCAGATGCTCACAGGGGCCAGGCCCTAGGCCTGGGGGAGTAGTCAGCCAAGCTCATAAACATTATTAGAATATAATAAAACAAGAATCAGGACAATGGGACAGTCAGGAGGCTAGAAGAGCCATTGGGAAATCAGAGAGTCAGGGAAGCCTTCTGGGAAGAGGTGGCACATGAGCATAGGGCTGATGTGTGCATAGGAGACAGCAGGCCATGTGAAATGGGAACGAGAACACTCCAGACAGAGCTCATAGCATATGAAAGGACGAGAGGTCTCTCAACAGCTCCACAGCACAGAAATGATCATCCTCAGGTTACAGATCCTAAAACTGAGCTCAGAAAGGTAAAGAGAACACACATCAAGGAAATGGCAGGCCTGGGGTTTAAGTAGGGAGCATTCTCACCCCAAAGCCTGGGGAAACCTGATGGACTGACCAACAAGAGACACGGTGAGCACCAAGAAGTTCCCACTAGGGCTGGGCACAGACATAAGGGGGTTCAGGAGGGGCCACGGCCCCCACCCCCACCCCTGCTTGGGGACTCCCATGGCCCCGCCCAGCAGGAAGGACTGGTACCTCCATCAGGTCTATAAGCCACAGCAGCCGCTCCTGGGGAGGAAGGGTGGGCAAAAGGGAAAAAAAAAATACATCAAATAAATATTAGGGATGGGGCGGGTGCAGCAGCCACCCCATCTGCCCGACATGCACGCATGCACACACGGAGAAAGGCAAAGATGAACATGGTTCTCTAAGATCCCTTTTCTGTTTCCTCTGGATGCTTGGGGTGGGCATAAGGGAAGGATGAAGAAAAGGTCCTGCTGCCACAAGCAGCCCTCCTTCATGACAACTCCCTCCTTAAAGGAAAGCAAGGGTCACCATGGCTCTGCAGAAATGACACCTGTCCTTCAGAAGGGGCTGCCAGAAGACGGCTATTCACCGGGGGGCAACCCTGGGGCTTGCCAGCAGGCGAGGGTGGGATCATCATGCCCATTTAGTAGATAGAAAAACAGAGGCCCCAGGAAGAGAAGTGACTTGTCCAAGGTCACACCTGCTGATGGCAGGCAGAGCCTGAAGGACGACCTTGTTCAGAAAACTGGGTCAGAGTAAACCTGCATTGCAGAGAGCCCCACGCCTTGTGCGGGCAGTGAGAGTCTAGTTGGAGGAGTGGAGCCCCAGGCCGTGGGTGCGAGGGCACTGGAGGCAGGATAAGAGGTGAGTGGGGGAGCAGAGTCTCTCCCCAGTGCTTTCCAGAAGCTTCCAAGTCTGCAAGTTCCTGGATGCAAATCCTCAAGGTGGTTTTCTCCAGACAGGTTGGGGGAAGTCAGGAAGAGCTGAGGCTCCACCTGCCCTTAGGGTCTGGACAGTATCTCTGAGATACTGGTGCCAACAGGGAGATCACTCCTCAATTAATCCTCCCAACAAGCTAGGCATAGTGGCATCACTGCCCTGGGGCAAGTGGGGAAACTGAGGCACTGGGCAGTGCAGCATGGGGCCGAGACCAGTGGGGGCCAACACTTCTTAGGTTTGGGGGTGACTCTGGGCCACGCAAGGTCACGGCAGGCCGGCGCTGAGCTGGGCACAATAGTTACCCTGACTGCCATCAGCGCCTCGGGCCAAGACCATGGGCCATGCCACTCATGGGGAAACAGGCCCAGAGAAGCCAGGGGTTAAACCTGAATCTCCTAGAACACACCCCCCCTCCACTGGATCTCTCATCCCCGATTCTAAAGGGACTATTCCAGAATTACAGCCTGCCATCCCCCAGGTTTCAGAGCAGTGGCTCATGGCTCCTGAAGCCCCATGTGGGCACTTCCAAGGTCAATCTCAGTGGAGTCGCCGCCTCCCCGAGAAACGGCCCCTTGGGCCAGGAGTCTGTTCATCCCCTGCGTGCCACCGCAGAGCCAAACACATAGCCCCAGGTAGAGAACACCCCTTCTCCTCCCTGAAGCATGATATTGTCTCCACTGCAGCCAGAGCCCTGGAGGAATGCCTGCCAGCTGCCCGGGCCCCAGGAAGGGACAAGGACTCCTGCAGTGGAAGCTGACTCAGAAGGTAGGTAGGGGTGGAAAGCAGAGGCATAGAAAGAGTTCCCCAAATACTCAGTTCCCCAGAGCTAAAAAGAAACACAAGCTGTCTGGAAAGGCAGGGCACTGCCCCAGGGCTGTTTCCTGCTGGCCCTGAGATCCTCTGTGCCCACTAACAGCCGGCCTACAACCTCGGACATCACTGCACCCCCAGAGCTCTGCTCCTCCAGCAGGACAACTAAGTGCATCTGTCCCAAGTCTACTGAGATTCCCCCTGTAAGATCTCCCAGCTCAGCATCTGGGAGCAGCAGCGCTTGAGAAAGGTGGCTTTCCACCGCCCTTTCCACCAGAAGTGGTGATGAGTAATCTAAAGACAGAAAAGAGAGCAAGCGTGAGCCTCCTGACCTCCACCCCAGCTCTTCCTGCCACACGGATGGGGAGAACTGGTACCCCTACCAATCTGCAAGGCATTTCCTTTGCTCCTTCCTTGCAAAGATCTCCTGGGATTAATTTGCCTCTGAGCATCCCGGGGAGCAGAACCAAGGAGGGACTGCATGCTTTTCTGGGGAGGCTGGGGAGTCTAGGAGAAAGCCAAGGTGGGCTCCAAAGATAAGAGGGTGTGTCTCAGGGAAGATCCCATCACGATGACTCCCATGAAGGCGCTGCCACAGTTAGTGGTGCGATCCTCCCATGGATTGTTACCCTTTTTTCTCTTTGCCTCATTACCTGTGTTTTTCACCTTTCTCCCTGGGCCCACCAGGGAGAATCCCAGGGCCTCCGGAGACTGGGAGCCCAAAAGGTAGGGACACATCTGCCTTGTTGCCTAGTTGGCTCCTAGTAGCTCACTGGGCACACATCGGGCATTCGACAATGATGAGGTTTTTCCAAGGGAAGACACTGAAGCTCAGAAAGGCAAGGGACAGAGCTGGTAAGGAGTGGCACAGATTCACGCCTAGATGCGCCTCACTGCAAAGCTGGGAATTTCGGCGCCCCACCCCTGCCAGCAATGAAGCCAGAAACAGGGAAGGGGCAGCTCACCCTGGCCGAGCTGATGGTGGTGGAGGTGCCATGGCTGCCCATAGATGAGCCCGTGTCACTGTAGGAGACCATGGAGTGGGTGTCCCCGGTCCCGGGGCACGGGGGCTGCCGTGCCTTCATGGACTCGATCTCCCGCTTCAGCACCAGGTGGTCGAAGCGGTCCAGGTCTGGCGGGGAGATGGTGCCTCTCACCTCAGACAGGAGTGAGAACTAGAGATGGGGACAGACAGGGCACTTAGCCGGAGCCTCTCCTTCCTTAATCCCCTGTGGCCCCCCACTGTCCTAGGAGATGTCCAAGCACCACCACGGCCTGGATGCTGGGCCAGCCTCACCTGACACCTGCTTCCCTCTCACCTCGTCCGCGCTGGCATCTTAGCAAGCACATGCTAAGGCAGCGCTCGAACACACCAGGAAGCCCGTGGCTGTCCCTCCCACCTACCATGCCCTTCCCGGACTTCTCTGCAAATCGCATTTCCTCTGTTAAGCCTTCCCACATGCAACTGCCCCCAGGGGGGTTTAATCACTTCTTCACTTCTCCCTCTACGCAGCTTCCAGATGCCAGACCTCCTCCAGAGCCGGGTTCTCAAAGCCAGCAGCACCGGGGGGCTTGAGGCAGGCTTCGACTCATAAATGTGTGGAGTTAACCGGCCTGGGGCGAAGCCCGGGCATTGCTTTTGAAGAGCAATCCAGATGATTCTAAAAGTATGCTCAGCATCAACAGCCACTTTGTTAGGGCCCACGTGTCAGGGGACTTTAACTATCTTCCCAGAGTCTGTGGGCTGCCTTCGCTGGGATAAGGGGCACCTCAGTCACTGGTCTTTGCCCAGGGCCACTTCTGCCTGGCTCTTTGCAGGTTCTCAGGAAAGGAGTGGGGGACAGAGGGAAGCAGGGAGGAGGCAGGGCCCTTGGGAGCCGCCGCCTTGCCTGCGGAGGGGCTCGGGTCACCTTGGCGTGGGTGTTGAGCAGCTCAAACAGGGCCATGACCAGGGCCTCCACGGAGACGCTGCCGCCGTGGTACTCCTCCAGATAGTAGGCCATCGTGGCGTGCTCCTGCTCGTTCAGCAAGTGACGCGCCTGCTCCTCCAGCACCAGGCGCGTCTGGTTCCCCAGGCTGTTCAGGGTCACCTGGGAGCCCGCTGGCCCCTTGTAGAATCCCAGCTGAAAGATAGGAAGACAGGGGCCGGGAATTCTGAACGGCTCTGGAGCTTCGTGGCTGGGCCACGCCAGTGACCATGGTGCAGAGGGGTGGGGTGGGGGGGCCCTCTGTGGCCTCGGTCTCTGCCGTGCACCTGCAGGAGGCCACACGTCTATTCTCAGACTATGCGGCCTCGTGCAGGTGCAAAGGGCTCCGTGCCCTACACAGCACTTTTACATGTCATCTCATCAAATCCTGTAACCGCTCAGAGTTGAGCAGTTTTATTATGGTTTCCAATTTATTCTCCAGGTTTCAGGATTTCCCGTAGTAAATCAGGGATAATGGTAACTTCACTTCCGAGACATAGCACAGACGGGCATACATCCCTCCTCCCCTCCCCATCACTGCCTCTGGTGTCATCTGGAGCTGTGGTTAAAATGCCATTGGCGTCCCCTCTCCTCCCCTCTGCCTCCCCCATCACCTACGCAGAGCTGCTGAAATGATCTTGCAAAAACAGACATCTCCTCCAGCTTCCCTGTTTAAGCCCTTCCACTACTTTAGGTTAGAAGCCAAACCTCTTAGGCAGCCCACAAAGCCCCGTCTGATCCAGTGACCCCACCTGTTGTCACTCTGCTCCCAGCTCCTGCTCACGCCCCACACCCCCTCACACTCTCCTTGCTGTGGCGGGGCTCTGGAACGGACTATGCCCTCGGACTAGACCATCCCTTCTCACGCCCGTACCGGACTCTGATGTGGCTATTTCTATTTAACACTCAGTGCCCAGCCCAAGCATTGTGTCACCAACCCAGAGAGCCTTCGCCTTCCCCTCCGCCTCTCACCCCACCTAAATCAGATATCCCATCTATTGCTTTCTTTCTCTCCGGTTATCCAGCACCTGTCCCCACCGAACATCTTCTGTGATTAGATATGCAGGCAGGTTTGTTTTTCCGTGTGTCTCCTTCACTAGGCATAATCTCCGTGAGGGCAGGGATCTGATCGGTTCTGTTCAGTGCCATCATCCCTGGGTCCTGGGATGGCGCCCAGTGTGAGGAATGCAGGACAGTCAACGGACTGCCCAAACAAAATGAGATCTTGCACGTGAGTGGCTCTGTACACCCTGCCAGGCCTGAAGCACCCCTGCACCCCACCACGGGTATGTATGAAGAAGCCAAAGATAGCCATAGATGGGGAGCACCCTACCTTGTTTGTTCCTTCTGTGGGAAGATCCCCAGGAAAACTATGGAGAAAGAGAAATGTGTTTAGCGGTGTGACTGAGCAGTTCGGACAGGTCTGAGCGAGGGAGAGGCTGATCTGGACCGGGAGGACAGAGGCCTGCCTCCTCCCTGCTGGGGCTGCTCAAGGGGACGTGACTGCCTGGACAGCTGAGCGGCTTCCGGCCTCCCCATCAGGCCTGTGGGCAATGCTTCTCTCAGGCAAGGTAGACTCCTGACTCATTTCCAGCCCTACATGACCAGGCAGGTAACACGAGGACAGGAGACAGACATGGCCTCAGGGTCAGGCCAACTCTAGGGAGGGGGCAAACAGGGCTAAATGGAGACCCAGAGAGGCAACTCGCAGGGGCAGCTCAGCTCCATCCCAGTTTCATGAAAAAACATGTGCTCAAGCCGCCAGAATTCCTTATTTTAAAGAAGCAGCCAGAAATCCAGTTTTGTTTTTTTTTTCCCCATGAGAAACCTGATGCCTTTTTAAATGTTGGTAGCTAACTAAAACATTTATGCTACGGTGCTGGTGAAAGGGAAGGGAGGCAGGAGAGGAGGGAAGGAAGGGAGAGAGATGCTCTGGGAGGATCTGGCCTGGGAGGCCCACAACCAGGCTGAGACTCCTGCTGGAAATCCAAAGGCGTCATAGGACATTTTCACCAACCCAGCAGCCCTTGGCAACTAGTCACTTCACTACTCCCGAGACCCTTTCCCTCAGGTAACTCACAGGCTCCTCATTCCCAGAGTTGGATGGGGCAGGGGTGATGAAGCCCACTTTTCAGACAAAGCACCTAACGGCCCAAGATTAAGTGAAGTGATTCACGTGCGATAAACAATGAGAGAGGGGAATGACGCAGTTCAGCTTTCCACGGGACACAGACCAGGAGAGGAGAAAGGATGTGCCCAAGGTCATGCCTGCAATTGCAAAGGACCCTGGGATGGGGACTGCAGGCCCTCATACCCATTACTGATCAGGGTGTGGTGAAGGGATGGGGTGAGGGGGGCTCTGGGATCCCGGGGCCCAGAGTGAGGAGTGCAGCCAGACCCTGCCGAGTTCGTGCTGGTGTCCCCAATCCGGGAACTGGCAATCCACTTGGTCTCGTCCACAGTGGTGCGGGCGTGGGGCAGCCTCCCGACATCCTTCACTGTCAGGATGAGGTGCTGCGAAGACTTGAGCAGCTTTACCGCCTCGTCGTGCAGGATGCTGAGAAAGCTCCGCCCGTTCACCTCCAGAATCTGGTCCCCAACCTGCCGAGACAACCAAATGACACGGTCACCTGGGTTGCTTGCAGGACACTGACTCATGCCTGGGGCTTCAGAGTCCTGACCCCGGCCAGCCGAGGAGGTCACTGAAGCTCAAAGAGGTTATGTGGATGCCTGAGGGGCACCTTCCAGTCCTGAGCCTGAGACAACCTTCCAGTCCTGAGCCTGAGCCCAGGTTCCTGTTACTAAAAAGGGCCACCTCCCCCCGACCTAGCAGTGGTTTAGAGGGATGGGTCTGCAGCAAGATTCCCCAAGGGTCCCCTTACCTAGACGACAACAGCCGTCTGGGAGCAACTAGTTGGGGGTGGCTGAGGGAGGAGGGCAAGGTGAGAGACATGAAGGCATGCTCCCAAGGCTGAGAGTTTGACCTCAAGCATGCACACATGTCCTTAAAATGCAAACAGCACTTTAATTTACTCAAGAAAGAAGCAACAAAGTGAGAAAACTAGCCTCCCATTAAAGCAGTAACATCGCCTGCATTCTGGCAACGAGGAGGCAGCTTTATTTTGTAATATAAAAACCTGTTTTATTTTTTTTTTAAGTGAAAGGATTAAAAAATAAAAGGAAAAATAGTAGCCTTTCCATAAAAATAAACCTGTGACAGAATTACATGACGCTGGAAGGGATGATGACTCAGAGTGAGATGGGGCGTCTGACAGATTCCCAGCACGGTTCCACTCAGAGGGTCTGCTTCTCTTCCTTGCTCTTCCCGTAGCAGAGAAGGGGCTGCCCGGGACTGCTCCACACCGTGGCCTAGAAGGGCAGCCTCATAAAGTCAATCGTTTCTGCCTGCTTTTCCTTCTCCCCAGCTTCCCAACCTGCTGATGGCTCAGAATCAAGCCCCGAGAGGGCTCTCCGCGCGTTCAAAGCAGAATTTGGAAAAGGTGAGCCATGGGGGATTTTGGAAGAAAGAGAGGATAAATGAAGATGTGTTGATGAGATGGAGAATCAGAACCCTGGTCGCCAGTTTCTTGTCTTTCCTCTAGGGCCTTACCTGCAGGTGGGGGAGTTTCCAGTAGAGAATGCAGGTGCAAACTCAGACTTCACGTCTCCCCTCACCCATGCAACATCTACTACACACCTAGCAGGTGCCTTGCTCCGGGCCAGGATACCGTGCTGGGTGAGACAGCCCCGTTCCTGCTCTCATGCCGCCCGTACTTGAGAGTGGGTTTACATTTGCGCTGTGATTGGGTTTTCCCATGCTGTGTCCCCAGGGCCCAGCACACAATGGGAATTCAACAAAAATCCATGGCATCAGTGGAAAGTCAGACCCCTATTCCTTGCACCAGGACCATCTCTGCTGCAGCCCAGTGGGGACCAAAACATGACGCCAACCTAGGGCTCCAAGTTTCAAGCCACTATTTACCAGAACCTGAATGTGTGCCAAGCACCTTGTACGTCCCCTTGCATGTATTTCTTTTCCTTATTTGATGGCCTCAACATCCTACAAAGAAGGTATCCTTGCGCTCCACTCCACCAGAGAGAAAACGGAGGCTCAGAGAGGTTAAGTGAGTAGTTTGAGGTCACAGAGCCAGTGAAGAGGACAGCTAGGATACAGACCCAGGTCAGTATGGCCCTGTGGCCCTCCTGCTTTCTTGTACTGAGCTGTTGTCAGGAGCTCTGCCTGGAGACACATGGCATCACTTCAAACTCGGCACGTCCAAAGCCACCACACTGCCATCGCTCCCTAGCCCTGCCCACAGCGCCCAGATCTGAAAACTCGCCCCATCATCAACTCTGCCTCTCTTCTCCCTAGTAACCCTCAGGAGGTCTCACCCAATCTTCACCTCCCTCCACCTGTCGTGGGCCCCCAAGCTGGGTCTCTTCCTTCTCACACTGAGGTTTCTGAGCCAGCATCTCCTCCGTGCTGAGGGTAGAGGGCACCTCCTGCCGGGGCCCCCTGCACCCACATCACGACAGGGTCTCCCATGCCCCAGAGGCTTCCTCTCTGCCCTCTGCCTGGCCCAAGCCTGCTCTGCCATCCCGCTGCCCTGCAGCCCCCACAGCTCAGGGCTGCAGCCCAGCCTGTACCACCCATCTGCTCAAGGGCTCTGCTTCCTTACTTATTTCTCTCAAGAGCCTTGGTTTTCGTTAAGCAAAGAGAATCAATGTTAAGTTTCCTCACACACTTTATTTCCATCCCAGCAATTTAATTAAAGGAACTAGCATCTGAGAGACCCAATCTGTCAGGACATCCTTTTGGGTATGAGCCTCTCCCTCCAGGTCCTGGGGGGAGGGGGTTGGGGGGTGCAGAAGCCAGGGGAGGGCTCGATTCCACAGCATCGACCTGGCCCTCCGAAGAGGCTGGGCAGGGAACGTCTCAAATAGCGCACAGCACACAGGCACACTCACTAAAAGAAGTATCTGTTGTTTATGTGGAACTCAGAAGGACATTTTGTATTTTGATTTGCTAAATTTGACAACCCTGGGCGGGGGCAATGGGGTTTTTTGGGGGCGGGCACTGATTTAGCACAGTGATTTCCAAACTCCCGTTACTCTCCTGGGCCTGGAGCCTGGCACCTATCATGTCCATGACCTCGTGAATTACCTGCGCACCTCTTACTCCAGCCCCGTGCTCAGCACCGAGGGCCTTGAGGTCACAAGGCCGCGGGCTCCTCCTAGTTTCCCTTCCTGCCTGCTGGATAAAGTAATCTCTACTGGATTTGTGGGAGGCAGCGTGGGGTTCGTGGGCAGCCGCCTGGGGTATGGGTGTGGAACGGGAGTTATGCTTGGGAAACCCCCCCGAATGGAGTATGTGAGCCTGTCTTCTCAATCTCCTTCCAATCTTCTTCTTCTTTCTTCTTTTTCCAGGATCCATTTTAAAGCCCAGGTTCTAGACAGGGTTGGCTTTGGGCCCTCACGCAGCTGTCCACAGCGTCGGAGTTGCCAGGTCTCCCTGTCCGGTTCGCTCCTCTGCTCGCCGGAACAAGGGGTCTGCGCGCTACGGAGGGTCCACAAGCCCCTTCAAGTAAAGCCGGTGTCTCCCTGCTGCTCAGAGCCCCGACCCCACGGTGCAGCAGCAAGAAGACCTTGGTTTCGAAGCCAGGAACCGTGAAATAGGAATGGTGTGGCCCCACACTGCTCTGAGTCTGTGTCCTGTCTGCAGAATGGGCTTGATGCTACCGGCAAGGCCCGGAGGCCACGAGAATCCTGTGGGACCACCGGCACATGAGAGGCTTCCGAAAGCTTTTCATTCGCTTACCTTGCAAACAGAGGGGACAGGTTTCGAGATGT
The DNA here is from genome assembly GCA_004023965.1 of Spilogale gracilis. NCBI lineage: Eukaryota > Metazoa > Chordata > Mammalia > Carnivora > Mephitidae > Spilogale > Spilogale gracilis. The sequence goes on from PITA01005893.1 coordinate 49,832, forward strand.
CAAGTGACTTACTCATGGTCACATGGGTTAGGAAAAACAGAGCCAGAGTTAGAGCCCAGCTGCTTGCACGTCCTTCACGCTGCTGCCACCTCTGATCCCAGGATGTCCTGGCTCGCAGTAAACGGTAAACGGCGAAGGGAAGGGACACACCCATCCTCCTCACCTCCCACCCACCCTTTGCCCTGAGTGTGGGCAATGTGAAGTTGAAGGGGGCAATGTTTATAGGCGTTGGCTGGGCTCTTTTCCCCCAAGACAAAGAGTCTGATACGTTTGTTCTTTTCTCCGAAGCCACTCCTGAGTTAGACAACATGGCAAGCACCTTGTACGTCCCCTTGCATGTATTTCTTTTCCACAAGAAAAGACAAGAGTAGGAAGGCAAAGATGCTATGACCCCCAGGGTCCTCTGGAGTCTCTTACAGATGGGGAGACTGAGGCCCAGACTGCACAGGGACGTGTCTAGGACCACAGAGCGAGGCCACAGCAGAGGCCAGCCTCGGAGGCTAGCTGAGCCAGAAACCACCCACGCCACCCCGAGCTGCAGGGAACGACCCCCTGGAGAAAGGAGAGACAGATGTAGTGTGACTGAATATCCAATACTGCTCAGCTTGCAAACACGATGCCGATGGGGAGCACATGGAAGGATAAATAAATAAAGGTGGTTTTTATTTGTCACCACGGGCATCCTATTTATCACTAGGGATCGCGGAGCTGGGGGTGGACCACAGGAGCGCCCTTTATTTTAAGGGAGAGGAAAGACCCCTCCATCACCCACAGCCCATCAAGTGACAGGCTCGGGTCTGAGACACTCTGAGGAGGGCACAAGGAGACCTCAGTGAGGACAGGACACTGGCTTCCCCCCAACTTGGCCAACCGCCAGGAAGCAGGGGTTCACAACTGGGTCTGAGGCAGGTTCAGGCAGGCTGAGGGAGAGGCCCCAAAGTGCTTGGCAGGCTTGGGAGTGACTCATCTCAATGGTGGTCTCCTCTTCCTCCATGAGAGACCCAAGGGAAACAAGTTCATCGTTCTAAGCATTTCTTCCCTTAAGACAGGAATAAGGCCCCCACCCCCAAGTGCCACAGCAGGACAGACTCGGTGACTGGGCATGAGATGTGCAGTCAGGAGCACAGACACAGGAGTCTGCCCGCTGGGTCTAACCCCAGTTGTGTGATCTTGGGTAACTGCCCTACCCTCTCTGTGCCTCAGCTACCTTCCCTGGAAAATGGTGATTGCATCAGTGCCTACCCGCATGGGTTTCAGGACTGAATGGCTATTATTAACTCTCCATGGCCTCAGTGCCTAAAACAGCATCTGGCACATAGTAGGTGCTCAATGAACATTTACTGAATGGACACATACAAAGCCAGTAAAACAGTATCTATAGCACCCAGTAAGTGCTCAATAAATGTTAGCTGCATTTCTGAGAAACCATGCTTATATGGCTGAAGTGACCCCCTCTTCTGAGACTCTCAAAACTATACCCTGTCTTCTCACCTCAGGCCCTGCCTTCAGCTTCCACTGAGTCACACTCCAACTACATCTACAAGGTACATACCGTTACCCTAGATGGGGAGACTGAGGCCAGGAAGTGAAGTGACCAGAGCTGCAATTTAGCCTTCATTCTCCCAGCCTGCAAAGCCCCTGCTCAAGCCAACCACAACTCCTTCAAGAAAAACAAGTCTATGCTTCTGTTTCCCATCTCTCAGTCCCGTACTTCATGCCATGCACACAGTAGGTGCTCTATTGCTGCCTGGTGAAGGGAACCGCAAACAAATGATCCAAAACAACCCGTAGCTGGACGGCAGTAGCTCTGCGTTCCCTTCCCAGAGGCGACAGTCAGGAGAGAAGCCGAACAACTTGATCCGTGTGCTCAGCTGGGAGAGGGGAGTCCATCCTCTCAGGACATGCCAGCTGCTGGGCAAGGCCCCCCTCATCCTGCCCAAGGAAGCACTTTCAGGGTCTTCTTCAGCGCCTTCCCCAGCCTTTATTGAAATGGCTTTCATAGCTTCAAATGAGGACCGCCCCCCCCATTGTAGCATTACCAATGAAAATTCAAATTCTACTGAAAGATTTTATTGCAGTTATGAATCCTTGATAGTCTTCCATGTCATGTATGAAATATTAATAGGCTTTTGTGGGGGGGGGGTTGGTACAAGTGAGCGATGCAGTTTTAATGAAACAACTTTAGTTTTTCCCAACAGTTCAGAAGTCAGTAAACCTTGTCCATATTCAAAAAGAAACAAAAAAAGGATCAAGATAAATGGTAAGAACGTTCTTGAAGCAAACTGGGGGCACAGGCTAGGCCAGGGGTGAGTTCTTCATGTCAGCCTCTGGTTTAGTGCTCTCACAAGGCAGGACCTCATGAGAAATACCACAGACAGAACTGCTGACTTCTGGTAGGTCCCCCCCCCTTCTTCTGGTCCCTTCCTCTGACTCTAGCTCAGCTGCTGCCAAAGCTTTCTTACTTTCTTTGGGATGTGGGCCAGCCCTCAAGGAGGAGTTGCTCTATTGCCCACATCACCAATGGGAAAACTAAGGCCAGAAAGGAGAAAGGACTTGCCCAAGGTCCTACTCAGCATCAAAGTCAGACCTAGGGTGGAGAAGCCACTCCGGAGTTCTTCCACCCAAATAAATATATCAGAGCAATTACAAAGGTCAGACCCAGCAGGCGGATCAGCCACCCACTCCCCTTCATGACTCTCAGGACCACTCATCTCCCACAATTGCGCTCTAGGTTTACGTAGCACCGCACAGAATGGAATAGGCACAGAATGGAATATCCTGTTTTCCAGGGAGCAAAGTCATTTGTCCAAAGACACCCAGCAAGCTGCAGGAGGATTTGAACCTGACCCAGCTGCTCTTCCGAGTCCCAGACTGACCTCTGCCCACTTAGCATTTCCACTCAGATACTTAAAGACACTTGTAACCAGTGCTGTCCAAAAGAACTTTCTGCAATAAAGCAAATATTCTCTATCTGGACTGTTTGATACGGTAGCCACCATCATTTAAATTTCAATCGAATTTACATAAAATTAAAAAATGTATGTCTCTACTCATAGTAGCTTCATTTCCGCAGCACGTGAGCGTGGTGTCTGCCACAGTGAACGGACAGCTCTCCACACTGGTGCTGACCTTCTCCAGGGCTCCCACCCCAGGGCTCCATCCCCCAAACTCCAAACCTAATAGGCACATCATCTTCCCCTGCAAAGCAGTCTCTAATCCATCCACTCCCCTCCGTCTCCATGCCTGCACCCTGGGCCTGGCCACAGAGGACATCACCGGGACCACTGTCATGGCTGCCTACCCACCTCCTTCCTCCCACCCACAGCATCCTCTTCAACATGCTCCCCTGATGGGTGATTTTATGTGTTGGCTTGCCTGGGTTACCAGATGCCCACATAGCTGGGAAGTTCTGGGTGTGTCTGTGAGGGTGTTCAGCAAGAGATCAGCATCTGATGTGGCGCACGGAGTGAGGAAGGTCGCACTTGGTATTGTGGCCAACAGGGGCCACTCCACAGAGGGCCTGAGGGGAACAAGGCAGAAGAAGGCAGAGTCCACTCTCTGCTGAAGCGGACACAGCTATGTTCTCCTGCCCCTGGAAGGCTGAGCTGCTGGTTCTCAGGCCTTAGGACTCAAACTAAGATTTATATCACTGGCCCCTGATTTTTGAGCCTTCAGGCTTGGATTCAAGTCTGAGTTCTTGGGCTAAATTTCACCACCGGCTGTCCTGGCTCTCCAGCGTGTGCGTGGCAGATGGCAGGATTTCTCTGTCTCCAGAATCACAAGGGTCAACTCCTGTAAAAAACATCATCTCTATCCACCTACCTACCCTCTACCTGCCTACCTCTCTCTCTCTCTCTCTGCCTCTCTTGTTAATTCTGTTTCTCTGAACAGTCGTAACTAATATACCTCTCTATGTAGCAAAGGGATGAATTTAATTTTTTTTCAAGATTTTATTTATTTGAGAGAGAAAGCAAGACAGAGAACATGAGCAGAGGGGAGGGGCAGAGGGAGAGAGAGAAGCAGACTCCCCGCTGAGCAGGGGGCCAGTTGTAGGACTCCATCCCAGGACCCTGGGATCATGACCTGAGCCAAAGGCAGACACTTCACTGAACGAACCACTCAGGTGTCCACAAAGGGATCAGTGGAAACTGCACATCTGATCTTGTCATACCTTCATGAAAACTCCTTACTGACTTTTAAGATCCTTTACCTAGCCTGAAAGGGGTCTTACATTGTTAATCCATCTCACACTTCTCTCCCCCAGCATTTTCTGATTCATCCACATTTGTTATCTCTCAGTTCTATGAACAGATGGAGTCTCTGGCCACCTCAGGGCCTTTGCATATGCTGTTTCTCTGCCCAAAAGATTTTTTCCCTCCATTCCCTACCTGGATAATTCTTATTTGACCTTCAGATCTCAGCTCAATTGACACTTCTCCAGGAAGCCTTCTTTGACCCACCCCTCCCAAGGCAGGTCTATCTGGTCCCCACCCAGAGCACCAGGCGGCTTGCCCCACAGCTCTCACCATGGCTGGAGATCCTGCTGAGCTGTAAGCATGGAGTTCAGGGCCAGTGATCTGTATCCACCTTGCATGGCATGTGAGAGGCACCCAACAAATGCCCAACAGCCTCAGTGAACAAATGAGTAAACAGTGCAGTGAACGATGAGACAGGCAGGAGACATTTCCCATTTCTATAAAGGCTGAGTTTGATGAGGCCGGGGCACGTAGGGAGCTGGGCACTTGCAGCCGGCCCCACACACCACAGCAGGCAAAGAACGTCCATTTTTCTTTTTCCCCAATCAAATGGAAGGCAAAGAGGTAAAAACACAAATCACAACTTGGTTTCGGTGGGAATTACACTGTGGGAAATGGTGCTTCAGTCCCTCATTTTGGAAGACAGAACATGGGGTGAGGACTTGAGATGTCACAGGCCCCAACCCTCCCAGGACCCGGCCCTATCACCTGCTTCGGGGCACTCCACAGACTTGCAAGGAGCAGAGTTGCCAAGTTTAAGGCCCCAGCCTTCACACACATGAGCAGGGACCAGCCAGAAGTGCAGGCAGGGGAAGCCCCGTTTATAGTAGCAACAGGAGAGAGGAGATACTTCTAAATAATGTAAGAGGAAGTGCGTAACACCTAAGTGATGAGAACTTGAAACACGCAAAATGAACTTGACAGAGAGGAAAAAAATTCCCCCTTTCTTGGAAAGGATTCAGCACCCCTTAGGATGTCAGTTCTCGCTCAGTGGAATGTTGAACATTATCCCAATGAAGACACAAACAAGCATTTGTTGGGAAAGCTGATATAAAAGTCTATGTGAAAAAACAAGTCTGCAGGAACCTTCAGTGCGTATGACTCAGTGTGAAAAGGCTACGCGTTGCACATTCCAACTCTAGAACATTCTGGAAAAGGCGAACTATGGAGACAGAATAAAGATTCAAGTTGCCAGGGGTCCAGAGAAGGAGGGAGGGATGATAAGGGAAGCACAGGGGATTTTCTGGGCAGTGGAACTCTGCTGTAGGAAACTCTGATGGTGGATGAGTAACATCACACCTTTGTTAAAACCCATAAAACGTGTATAACACCAAAGGGCACCCTAGAGTAAACTAGGAATTAAAAAAAAATTTTTTAAAGACTTTATCTGTCCGAGAGAGAGAGAGACAGAGAGAGAGCAAGCACAAGCAAGGGGAGCAGCAGGCTCCCCACTGAGCAAGGAGCCCAATGTGGGATGCGATCCCAGGACACTGGGATCATGACCTCAGCCAAAAGCAAATGCCTAACTGACTGAGCCACGCAGGTGCCCCATAAACTATGAAAATAAATAGCAATGACAACAGCACTACTGTATCAATATTGGCTCGGCATCGTAGTAAGTGTGTCACACCTAAGATACTAATAATAGGGCGACTGATTGTGGGAAGGACTGGCGGGGAGAAGACACACATAGGCACTCTCAACTTTCTGCTCAGTCTTTCTGGTTATCTGAAATTGTTCTAAAGATGAGTCTATTAATTTTTAAGATAAAAAAATCAAAAAGCAAAAATGGCTATGGAAACCCTGAACAGAAGAGCTACAAGATGATGTGCCAGATACTAAAGTCTGCTCTAAGCATCTGTAATTCAAATGGTGGGGCATGGACTCATGAGTAGAGAGAGACAGGAGAATAGACCAGAATAGTCCCATGGACACAGGGGATGGAGATATGACACAAGTGACATTGGAATCTCCGTGGCAAAGCTGTTTTGTTTTTTTTTTTAATACTTAGTACAGGGATAACTATGTTGCCATTGGAAAAGAGATAAAACTGGATCTATATTTTATACTCTAAACAAGAAGAAATGCCAAACAGAGCAGAGCGTTAAAAGGAGAAAATGTACCTGGGGTGCTAGAAGAAGAAAGAATGGGTACAATGCTCTATATCTTGGGATTAAGGAAACGTTTTCTTTTCTTTTCTTTTTTTTTAAAATATTTTATTTATTTGACAGAGAGAAACACAGCCCGAGAGGGAACACAAGCAGAGGGAGTGAGAGAGGGAGAAGCAGGCTTCCCGCCGAGCAGGGAGCCCAATGTGGGACTCGATCCCAGGTCTCCAGGATCATGACCTGAGCCCAAGGCAGTTGCTTAACCAACTGAGCCACCCAGGCGCCCCAAGGAAACGTTTTCTAAAGAGAACTCAGATTTCACAAAAGAAAAGATTGATAATTAAACCAAATGATGATTAAAAAAAATAATCTTTCACATTGAACAAACAACTTCAAAAACAAAGTCAAAAGAAAACAACAACCAGGGAGAAAAAAAAATCTGTACTACAGATCACAGATAAAGGGCTAATTAACCCTTATATATAAAGAATTCTTAAATTTAAGGTGGAAAAATCCAAAATTCTGATTACAAAAGGACAATGAAAGACATGAACAAGTTACAGATATTAAAAGTGGTCCTTATTCCTATGTAAAAAAAGAGGTTTAATGTCACTTACAAAGAAAACTGCAAGACAAAGCTATGTCAAGGTACCATGTCTTGGGGGCACCTGGGTGACTCAGTCAGTGAAGTGTTTGTCCGCCTTTGGCTCAGGTCATGATCCCCCAGGGTCCTGGGATCAGCTTAGCATCAGGCTCCCTGCTCGGCAGGAAGCCTGTTTCTCCTTCTCCCTCTATCTGCTGCTCCGGCTGACCTCTCTCTCTCTGTGTCAAATAAATTAATTAAATAAAAATCTTTTTAAAAAAGTTACCACTCATGCCTATCGGACTGGAAACAGTTAAAAGCCTGACAGCACTCATCCAGGGAGCCAGCCCTGGGGAAGCAGGCTCTAGGCTTGCTCCTTCAAGCTGGGGGAATACAGGTGAAGCAACATCAGACTGAGCACTAGTCAACAAACCACGTATATAGTTACCATTTGACCCAGACACTCCACTTCTAGAAAATTACCCTGAAGACACACTTCCAACAGTAAGAAAATACTTATGCATGTAGCTATTCTTGCAGCGCTGTCTGTCCTTGTGAAATGCTGTACAGCGGAGAGGGGCTGAATGAGGCACAGGTGCAGCCGCACGGGTTGGGGTGGGGCAGGGAGGCTACGCAGCTGTGAAAAGAACGACAAAGGTTTCCGGGCACTGACATGCGGTGATTGACAGGGTAATTCCGAAAAACTTAAGTGCAAAGGTATCTCTGCAGCATTCTACCTTTCAGATAAGAAAGAAAGACATATGTAGGTATCTGCCTATTTTTGCCTGAAGAAACAGCAACAGAATACAACCTGGGGAGTTAGTGACCTCCCAGGAGCAGGTGGGAATGGGCAGGAAGGATGTGGGGGGGGGGCAAGGTGCACTCTGAGTATACCTCTTTGGGTATAAACTTTGACCTTTCAGTTATCCAGGTGGGCCCAATGGAGTCACAAGGGTTCTTAAAATCAACAAAGATGAGGGAAACCCTAGTGGATGCCACCAGAAACAAATGAACCATGTCGAATGGGTAGCAGAACCCAGCAGAAGAAATACAGGGGTGCCTGGGTGACTCAGGTAGTTAAGCATCTGCCTTCGGCTCAGGTCACGTTCTCAGGATCCTGGGATCGAGTCCCACATCAGGCTCCCTGCTCAGTGAGGAGTCTGCTTCTCCCTCTCCCTCTGCCCCTCTCCCTTCCCCATGCTCTCTCTGTCACTCTCTCAAATATATAAAATCTTAAAAAGAAAAGGAAATCACTCAAGTAACACAATCCTTTTTCTACAACCTCTTAATTTAGACACAAAAGGAATGGCAAAAGCAGTAGAAACCTTGCCTAGGAGGCTTGCTTTGCGTAGGTGCACACGGGGGCAATGCTAAGACCACTTTTATGTCCGGTACGATTGGGCAAATAAGTAAACACTGAATCATTTGGAAGAGAACCAAGCTTCTCCTAAGGGACAGCATGATGCCGGGAGTCGGGAATACGTAAGCACTGTATTCATTTCCTATACAAATTACAGGTGAAAAAAATTACCCCAAGTTAATGGCTTAAAAGTCCACAAATTTATTATCCTACAGTTCTCACAAAGTCCAACATGAATCTCATTGGGCTGAGCTCGATACATCTGCAGGGTTGTGCTCCTTCCTAGACACTCAAGGGCACAGTCCATTTCCTTGCCTTTTCCAGCTTCTGGAGGCCACCCCCATTCCTTGGCTGGTGACCCCATTCCTCCACCTCCAGGGTCAGCCTCTTCTAGCCTAGTCCTCCTCCCGGTCATCTCTCTGGTTCTCTCTTCTGATTTCCTCCCCAACTTTTTAAGAACCCTTGTGACTCCATTGGGCCCACCTGGATAATCTGGGATCCCCCTCTACTATCTGAAGGTCAGCTGATAAGAAATCGTAATTCCCCTTTGTCATTATATGTCACAATGACAGGCTCTGGGGACTAGAATATAGACATCCTTGGGGCCCTTTATTCTGCCTACTACATGGATGGTATGGGAAACACGGCAGGCATTCAGCCAAAGAGAACTGAACACTGAGTGGTTTCTACCAACCCCCCTGGGTGAGGAAAGGCTAACAGGGCAACTGGTACTTTGCCATCAGGAGGCACCTCGGTTCAGACTTGCTGAGAAATATTTAACAAAATGGTGCAAAACTGTACAAATTGTGCTCCCTAAAGCCCCCTACCCTTAAAACCCCATCTCAGGCCCCCAGACTGAGACTAAAAAGTAATCATTAATGACAGGGTCTTGCGCCTTCTCCCAGGCCTTCTCTCCATCAATGTAACCAGGGTTCGAGGAACATGTTTCCCTTCCTCTAAAAAAACCAAAAACGAGATCCGGTAAACAGCACTCTGTGCCCACTGTTCTGAAAAGGTCCTCCCGACATGGAAGAATCTGAATGCTCCAGTGTCACACAGGGTAGGGAAAAGCAAACCATCCGATCCCAGTTTTGCTGAACAACTTTCATCCGTGTGAACATAATGCTCTGCAAGGGAGTACATCATAATTGTTGTCATGCTTTTTCCTTAACTGCGCGACTTCCTACAGCTTCTCCAGTGGACGTGCATTACTCGTGACCCCAAGTGTTAAGTTATTATCTTAACATGGCCAGCTCTTGGGGTCTTCACCTATATTAAAGGCGCAGGGAAGGAAGATGACAAAATGTTCACAGGATCTGCCTCTGAGTCCTGAAGTCCAGACGATTTTGTTTTTTTCCCTAAAACACTGTACACTTTAAATTTACTCAATGTTATATGTCAGTTACATCTCAATAAAAAGTCTTTTCCCTTTTTTTTGGGAGATGCTCCATGAAGATGCTACGGAAGACCAAACTCTGGGGTTTTCGGCTAATGAGAGAAATTAACTTTCCAAAGGGAAAAATCTGATCGCATTATTTAACTAGCCTGTATTCAGAAATTAAAAACAAGTCCTTGATATTCTGGAACCCTTCTCAGGTTAGATAAGGCAGGCAATTTTCATTTCAAGCTCTCTGTTCCCTTTCTGTGCTTTCGTGATTGTATGTGAAGACCATATTGTTGGAGGAAGAAAGAGAAACAATCCTTAAAAAAAAAAGTAAAAATTATGGGGTGGGGAGGGGACGGGCGTGACATAACATCTCCCTCGACCTTTGGGTCTGGGAACGAATGCACCGGGGCCTCGGCAAGCCTGTTCTGTCACCCTGGAGAAGAATCTTCATTAGATCATCCAGTCCAACCCATGTCTCTTAGAAATTCGGGATAAATCATTCCTGTTCCCCCACTGAGCTCGCTCAGCTGCCTGCTGACACAGATAGGCTTGGAGGCGGTTTAAGCTTTTCTGGAAAAATCCCCTGAGGTTTCTCTCATTTGTTGCTCCTTTTAAAACCTTATTTCCATTGGAAACAGCTAAACAGCTGACTTCAAGGGAATGGTTAGGTAAATTATAATTCAGCCACAGGATGGAATATTATCACGCAACTATTACAAATTGTGCTTCTGGGAAGTTCCTAATTGCGTGGGGGAAACGCAAGCAAAACATATGGGATACACAATAGGACATGCGTGTGGTATCGATCAGGTAGAAGCATACAGAGAAAGGGATGGGAGAGGCCACATCAAGAGGCAAACAGACGAGGACAACAGGAGTGTCTGCCGACCAGCGCATGGACAGACAAATGTGTTTCAGCTGCATATGCGAACAGTACTCACCCATAGAAAAGGCATTTACGGAGATGGGCTACAACATTACGCTAAGTGAGGCAGACACATAGGCCACATCGTTATGATTCATTGATATCAAATGTCCCAAAGTGGCAAATCTACCGAGTCAGAAATGGGGAATGATGGCTTAATGGGTATAGGATTTTTTTTAAAAAGATTTACTTGAGAGAAAGGAGAGACAGCAAGCAAGCACAGAGAGGGAGAAGGAGACTGTCCCGGAGCAGAGAGCAGGGCTCGATCCTGGGACCCTGAGATCATGACCTGAGCCGAAGGCAGATGCTTAACCAACTGAGCCTCCTAGGCACCCCAGGATTTTTTTTTTTTTAGGGGGATGATTGAAATGTTCTGGAATTGGACAATGGTAATTGTTGTACAACCTCGTGAATATACTAAAACCCACAGCTTTGTACACTTTAAAAGGGTGGGTTTTATGGTATGTGAATTATATTTAAAGAAATAAAAGATGTTAGTAAAGACTGTCTTTAGGAAGTAGGACATCTGGGCCTATTTTCCGCATTTGTTTGTGAGTGTGTTATATATTGAATCTATTATTCTAGTAGCTGGGGAAAAAAAAAGAAAACTAAAAAAAAAAAAAAAAACAACAAAGTTCCCCAAATGATTTGGGGTAATAGTTCCAGCACCCGGCCCCACCCAGATCTGGGGACACCCGACCCTCTGAAAGCTCAGGCCTTCTTCTGTCTTATAGCAAATAGCTCTTTGACTTTGGATTTAATACATTCAAATTCAAATCAAGTGCTATGTGCACCTCTAAGTCTGTCTAGCCAACTGCTGAGGTCTGCAAAAAGCTGTTGGAGCCCTACCCCACGGCCCCCTTGCCCCTGCCTCTCCTTTCTGTGGGCTCCTTCTCCTGCCTGCCCTCACCCCCTTGGAGGACGCCAGCCCAGGTCTCTGTGCCTTGCACCTGCAGGCCCCTCCCCGAGATCCCTGGTCTGATCGCCCACAGTCAGCACCCTGGCCAGGCAGCACAGTCCACAAGGGCAGAAAGCCTGGGGCTTTGGGTTTCTGCTTGCGGTCAGGTGCACGCGCACACGCCAGCAAGTCGATGCTGACCTAGTACATGCCCAGCAAGACCCAGCTAGAGTGGGAGGATTCTGTCTGTGGCCACAACCAGTCCTCCTCTCCTGGGCTGACAGCCCCCTCCATCCCAGGCTCCCAGGGCAAGGAGTGTAGGGTGGTGGTAACTACAAGGACTCGGAGTCAGCCTGCCTGTGTTCAAGTCCTGGCTTCACCTAGTCCTGGCTGTGTGACCTTGGGCGAGTTGTAACCTTTCTGAGCCTCACATTTGTGAGCAAGGATAAGAATCCTTATCATATAAGGTTGCCGTGAGGGTGAAAGGTGCTCATACATGCAAGGTGCCCAGAGTGGTGCAAGGGACATGTTCTTCTAGTGTTGGGTAGTGTTACTATTCATAGTATGGTAGCTAGTTTGCTATTTACCCTTCCTTCTTCCCCACTAGCCTGTCAGCAATTTGAGAGTGGCACTCTGCACCTCTACACTCTGTCCCCACAATCTAGGACAGGAGCTTGTGAGGAATACTGTATCTCAGGCTCCATGTCAAGTCTGCTGGGGGAGACTGCAGTCTCCCCCACCCCATGGTCACAGCAATAACCACATCCCATGTCCTGTCTCAGAACCCTGCCCCTCCCTATCAGGAAGTTGGCAAGGACAATACCCCCAAAAGATATGCCCAGGCCTTAACCCCTAGTACCTATGAACATGTCACCTTATTTGGAAACAGGTCTCTGCAAATGTGATGAAGGTAAGGATCTCAAGACGAGACAGTCTTCCATTCAGGGTGGGCCCCAAATCTGATGACTACAACCCTTAGAAAGGGAACCAGAGGGAAAGGTAGGACACAGAGACACAGGGACACCTGCAGGAAAACCATGTGAAGATGGAGGCAGACCCTGGAGGGGTGCAGTCACAAACCAAGGAGGCAGGACCCCCCAGAAGCTGCAGAAGGCAAGAGAGGTTCTCTCCCAAGTCTCGGGAGGCAGCATGACTCTGCTGACGCACTTCGATTTGCAACTGCGAGAGAAAAAGTTTATGTTGTTTTTAAAAAAATTTTTTTAAAGATTTTATTTATTTGACAGAGAGAAACACAGCCAGAGTGGGAACACAAGCAGGGGGAGCGAGAGAGGGTGAAGCAGGCTTCCCGCCAAGCAGGGAGCCCGATGTGGGACTCGATCCCGGGTCTCCGAGTGGGACTCGATCCCGGGTCTCTGAGATCATGACCTGAGCCAAAGGCAGTCGTCCAACCAACTGAGCCACCCAGGCGCCCCAGTTTATGTTGTTTTAAAGCGCTAAGTTTGTGCTCATTTATTAGAGCAGCCCTAGGAAACAAATCAGGAAGTGGGAGTGACTGCCCTCTCCTGTGAACTTGCATGGGCTTGTGCCCAACCTGAACAACAGAGCCCTGCTGAGCACTGCTTGGTGCCTTCTGAGGTTGGGGCATAAAGAGAGTACAGGTGGACCTGCCTCTCTGCCGGGACCTGTGCCCCTGGACTCCCCGTGTAAACTACCATGCTTGGAGGAAGCCCGAATTAGCTCTGGGGAAAGATGGTATGGGAGGCCCTCGCAGAGATTGGGGACCCCAGCCAGAAGCCAGCACCAACCTCCAGACACGAAAGGAAAAGAGCCTCCTAAGGGCTGCAGTGCTCAGCTCTGGGCGTTCTGGCTACGGCCTGACACGTCGCGGGGCAGAGAGGAGGCGCCCCACTGTGCCCTGTCCACTTCCTGGCCCTCAGGGAGGGTGAGCAAGCTCTGTTTAACGCTCACGTCCAGGTCCTTCATGGTCCTGCAGCCACGATGACCGCAACCCTTGCTGAATCATATTCTGCACTTGACAGAGACCCTGATGATTCGTGTGCTCAAAGCACGGCCCGGGATGGTTACTGACCTCTTTCCAAGCTTTTCTCCTGTGCCCTACTCCACAGCAGGGGCTGAGGACAGGCCCCCTGACAATTACTTCCCTTACAAAGTGGGGTATCATGCTGACCTCAGAGCCAGCAAACCATGCACATTCTCAAGGTGCAGGCACTGAACATCGCATGGCACCTGGGAAGCCAGAAGGGCCACTCCCTTGCCACTCAGCTGACACTCAGCAACTCCAGGCCCTTCCCGCAGCCACTTGGAAATGAGGGATTAGGAGACCTGCCGCCAGCCCCTGCTGGCCATCTCCCTCCAGCAGACAGGACAGTTCGGCTGCGGGGATGGGGGACCGGCGGAGGCCCACTGGGCACTTGAATAAATATGCACACCTTATCCTGTGACAAGGGCAAGCCGCAGCTGGGCTTCTGCCCTAACAGGCCTCCCTGAAGAAACAAAGTGTCTCTCTTTTTGACAGTGGCCTTCGCAGGGCCCCTTTAAGGACCAGACAACTTCAACAGGTGCATTTTACTAACCACCCCTTCGGAGGCCAGGTCACAAACCCAGCTGGGAGAGCATCCTAGGGGAGGGTGAATAGGACACTGGCAAGGGGAGAGGCTAAAACAGCCACCAGGTATGTGCCGGGTTCTCAGGAAAGCAATCACCTTCCGGCCCCCTGGGGAAGATGCGTGTCAGCCTGGGTTCATCAGCCTCCGGAGAGTTGCAGATGCCGGTACAGCACAGGCTCACCCATCAGCGCCCACACTTAGGGGGTGAGTGAAAACCACCCATACAGTTAGAGCTACCGTTTTGGGGGGTGCTTACCATGTGCCAGGCACTGGGCTTTCCGTGCATTAGCTCACTGTGTCTGGACCACACAGTACTAAGGGCATGGGTGCACCAGCATGCGTGCTCACAAGCATGCGAGCCTGGAGTCTATCAGAAGCACGCTTTCTCCTCCACCGTGCCCGGGAAGGGAAGCAGGACACCAATGCTGGGACTCACACAGCTCTTGGACCCCTGTCCAGGATTGTGACGTGGCTGCTCTATCTCAGGGAGACGCAGCCCCTGGGAGAGGCTCTGGAAGGGAAGAAAAGCCGGTCCTTTAAGTTGGAGCTCAGCCATCATAGAAAAGTTGTTATCCTGCTTTTTGCTGAAAGAGTCAGGGTACTTTCAAGTCCCCAAAGCAATCAGGGGCTGCTCTGCCACCATTCCTCCCAAGTGGGCCCTGGGGGACCAAGGCTGGCATGACAGTGAGAAACTGGAAGGAAGACCCGTGGGGTTACTCTGTCCCGTAGAGGCAAGGCCAGACCCCGTCCTTCTCCTGGGAGACGGATCATGGTGGACATCACGTTCCTGGGAGTCAGGGGAGGGGGGCCCATGACCTTAGCCAGCCCCTTCCTTGCAAATCACTCCCATTTTCTGAGCCTCATTTTTGTCCTCCACAAACAGAACTAATACAGGGTCAGACTGAAAACAAGAAATTTTTAAAGCCAGCGTTTATTGAATCCTTTTATTTGTGTTAAGTGCCTTATATAGATTCTCTGGCTACGTCCTCACAATGCTTCAAGAGGCCTTATTATCCCACCTCTTCAGACGAGGAGCTGAGTCCAGGGAGACAGAGAGACACAGGCAGTAACTGACGCCAGAGTAACTGTGTCCAGCCACCATGAGACACGGCTTGGTAATGACGTCACAGAGCCTGGGGCACAGTGGGTATGATAGTTGTTCCCATTACTATGATTAATTTCCCCCCAAATCACACTCTGGTGCTGAAGTAGGGCTGTGGCCATAAGTTCTTACCTACATGATCTTAAAGGCTGAGTGAGGCCCGTGCCCTCACATGGGGACAGCATGCCTCCAGGCATCTGAGCCACGGGACCCCCTCCCCAACCCATGGCGACCCCACGGGTGCACACACTTGTGCAGCCATGCTCGTGAAATGGCACTAGGATGCAAGATGTTGATCACGTGCTGTCCTTGGGAGCAGAAAGAGCCGTGAGCCAATCAGTGACAGAGAATCTGGAGGCAGAGAACCGTGACAAAGCCCTTCCTAATATCAAATCAAACCCGCATTGCTGATCCCATACCTTTGGGCTTCTGTGCCCGGCCAGGTTGCTGGCGACAGGGCGCAGAGTCGAGCACGTGGCCTGCTATGGGGCAGGCTGCTTAATCTCACCGAGCCTCGGGTTCCTTTGTGCATCAAACAGGGATGGTGACCACCCATACCCCTCATGGGGCGGTGGTGAGGACAGAACCGCAGGATGCAGGAAGCACCTAGGTGGGCCTGGGTCTGTTGTGAGCGGCCAGTCGGCGGCTGCTTGTGTGCTGTTGTCATGACACAGACTGCAGACATATCCCTCTGTCCCGTGCTCCTCCCCCGGTCTGCCCAGGAACCACTCTGCAAGGCGACAGACAAGCTCTGGAAATTCTGTAAGAGTCCCGGGGTTGGCTGGAGAGCAGGGAAGGGTGGGAATGGGACTTCTGTGATGAAGCACTAGTCTTGCCTGAGTTCCAATACCAGCTCCTCCACCTACTAGCTGTGTGATCTTGGGCATGTTACTTAACCTCTCTGGGCCTTGACTGCCAGTCTCTAAAATGGGGGTGCTACTAGTGCCTCCCACGGGGTTGCTGGGAGGAGTAGTGACTCAGTGTGGGCACAGCATTCACTGTGCACCCTGGCTGGCACAGAGGGGGCACCCCCCAAATGCTGGTGATCACTATCATTACTGTCAGAAGACAGCTCTGCCCTAAGTTCCGTCCACTATTATCGCTCCCTATTATGATTATTACTAACCACGCTGCCGCACCTCCTGCCATTTTCACTACACTTTCACTTAAACATATTCTGAATGTCCAGAAGATTCCTCCAGGTTCCGGGTCCAAAAGCACAGGTGTGCAAATCCTGGGCAGGTGTTGCTAATGTGCTGATGGCTAAGAACCCGGGGCGGGAGCAGGGAGGGAGGGCTGACTGCATGGTCCCCATCACACACATTCAGGGTGGAAGGGTGGAGCAGCGAACGGGGGAGTCCTGGAGCCAATCCCCAGCCCAGTTCTATCACTTCTTTGCTGTGTGGCCTTGAGCAAGTGATGACCTCTCTGAGCCTCAGTTTACTTATCTTTCTGTGAAGGATGAAACAACATGGACTTACATGACAGTCACCTTGTGGGGTGCCAGGCCTGGCATAATGACTCAGTGGATGCTGGCTGTCACCATTCCTGGCCCCAGCACCCAGCTACCGGCTGTCTTCCACGCCCACTCCGTCTGTTCAACACAATTTCCATGCGGAGCATGTAGGGGACCCAAATCCAGGTGCTGTGTCACATGCACCTCACTATGTCCCAGCACGTGGTGCCCACCGTACGGCTGGCAGTGCTCCAACAACAGGAGAGACCCACGGGACCCTGGGGTGCTGAGGGGCAGGGGGGAAGGGGTGGTGGGGGACCCAGACGACAGGGTTCTCTCCAGACCCCACTCAAGGAAGACGAGAAACAGGCGCACTCAGGAGACAGTCTGCCCTGTCTCCTCGGCATGTCCTCTCTAACACACAGAAGATAGAACACTGGAGTTATTCAACCCCAGCACTAAAAGTGATCGGAACGAGAGGGCTAGAATACGCCTTGGCCCATCTTGATGTTTTGATGTGGCAAAATAAGACTCAAAATCTGACAAATCAGAGACATCAGGTTTGGAACGGAAAAGGGACACAATTTTCTAAGAAGCCAATGGTTGGATCGTAAAAGGAACAGAAAGATCAGGAAGAGTCGCTGAGACACCGTGGGTGCCACAGGCCAGAGAGAGAAAGGTCTGGAAAGGCAAGCCAGCAGCTGACGGTTGTCACGTTCCAGGGCTGGACGAAGGGAGGACGGGCTGTCACCGTAACCTGAGTTTGGTTTTCTACAACGATTTTTACAAGTAGCAAAAGAAAAAGTAAGGATTTAAAAAAAATACATATTATGCACATAGCAAAGTTGATATCTGCCAGGAGTCCCCACGATGAACTTACTACTTTTCCTTTTATAATTAGGAAATATATTGGTAGAGATGTTTTCACACTATGCAAGAAAAATAATCCTGTTTCTGCCCAAACCCCGGCATCCTGCCCTGCCGTAATTGTTACTATCACGGAATGTGTTAATGGCGATTTCCTCCTCCCTTATGCCTTCTGTGTTTATTAATGGGCATTTTTCCTTAGGGAAGAGTTGTTGCTTCTCTCTCATCTATTTATTTCGTTCTTTATGTAATTACGTTAGTATGGACTCACGGCTGTTTCCGGCCTTCTCTGGCCACCGGGAGCCCTTCTGATCCACTGGTGGGTTCGGTGACCCATCTTGCGGCACAGCCTTACTTTGTGGGACCTACCACAGGACGCCCCGGGCTTCTCTTGCACCTTCCCGGCCCAAGGTCTGGAATCACCATTTCCACAGAGACCCCTCTTTTTTTGTTTTTTTAAGATTGTATTTATTTATTTATTAGAGAGAGAGAGAACGCACACACAAGCAGGGGTGAGAGGAGGCAGAAAGAGAGGGTGGAGTAGGCTCCCCACTGAGCAGAGAGCCTGGCATGGGGCTTAATTCCAGGACCCCGAGATCATGATCGGAGCCAAAGACAGACACTTACCTGACCAAGTCACCCAGGCACCACACTCCGTCCCTGGCTCCTTTTATTTAGAAAACAGTATTTAGAAACCAAGATCCAGGGGCGCCTGGGTGGCTCAGTTGGTTAAGCGACTGCCTTCGGCTCAGGTCATGATCCTGGAGACCCGGGATCGAGTCCCACATCGGGCTGCCTGCTCGGCGGGAAGCCTGCTTCTCCCTCTCTCACTCCCCTGCTTGTGTTCCCTCTCTGGCTGTGTTTCTCTCTGTCAAATAAATAAAATCTTTAAAAAAAAAAAAAAAAAAAAAAAAAAAAAAAAAAAAAAAAAAGAAACCAAGATCCAGGCACTTAGGTGTACCTGTTTCTATTGGAGTGTCCCTGCTTCCAGCTCTTCTCCATGAATAGAGCAAAGAACTACACATATGTGTTCTGAATCACCCATACACACAGTTATATTTCTTAGCTGAATGTACACATTTACATTTTGTCTCTTTTTTGATAAATGTGTCCATATTTTTTATTCATTTCCACAAGGTCTATTTCCTACCTTCCCTACTTGTAATGTGTTCTGAAAGTGAGAACTTGGATCATCTTATCTAAAACATAGTTACTTAGTTTTTTAATCCCAGTGTACAAATGAAGTAGTTAAATAGTTTAAGAATTCCTAACCTATGTGCTCTTTTCTTTTCTTTTCTTTTTGGCAGGGAGGGGCAGAGAGTGACAGAGAGACTCAAGCAGGCTTCACACTCAATGAGGAGCCTGACACGGGGCTCGATCTCATAACCCTGAGATCACAACCTGAGCCAAAAATCAAGAGTCAGACGCTTAACCAACTGAGCCATCCAAGTGCCCCCATATGCTTTGGAGGGAAAAAAAACCCCACAAAACTGCCAACTGGAATACAGTGTTTGAATGTATTTCTCCCTGTCTTTTGCCTTACAGCATCAGTCAAAACAATGTTTTCCAAAATTACTTAGACCAGTGCGTTTCTTCTCCATTCTCTCTCAGTGTGAATCACCGGTAACGCAGTGAGATTCTTTTGTCTTCATTTGACTCAATCTGCATTGTCTATACTCCCCACAGCCTGGCTGTTTTTTTAAAAAAATTTACATATGGTAAAATTCACCCTTTGGCATCCAGTCCTGTGGGTTTCGGCGAGCGCACAGAGTTGCATGTCTGCCACCACAGTTCATTCAAGACCATTTCCCAGACCTGCTGTCCGTTCTGAGAGTCCTTCACAACTTCTGACACAAGCTCTTTGTCAAAAACGTGATCAGAACCCATTTTCTTCTCCAACTTTGTGGTCTGTCTTTCCGTTCTCTTGAAAGTGTCTCCCACCAAGTAGAAGTTTTTAATTTTGGTAAAATCCCATTTGTCAAATTTTTCTTTCACAGATCTTGGTTCTGAGGTTACATCTAAAAACTCTAACCTGAGGTCGCACAGATTTTCACCTGCAGATTCCCCTAGAAGCAGTCTGGCATCATCTTCTCCGTTTTGAGCAAATTTTCATGGAAGGGGCCAAGGTTTGGGTAAGGTTCATTTACCAACTCTTCCCACACCATTTGCTGAAAGGACTATCCTTTCTCCATCGAATTACTTTGCGCTTTTGCCAAAAACTGGCGAAGTATATTTGTGGAGGTTTATTTCTGGACTCACTCCTCTGGTCCACCAATCAATGTATCTGTCCTCCACTAATACCACCCACGTTATCTTGCATAATGCAACCTTATCCTAACAGCGCTCTTCCGTTTAAGAATTGTTTTGACTCTCCTCATTTCTTTGTCCATTTCTCTGTCCAGCTTGTAAATATCTACAAAAAAAGCCCACTAGACTTGGAAATGGGGACTGCACTGGATCCAGATCAAATTAGGGAGACCTGACACCTCAGTCACACCGAACGTTCCTGTCCACAAACACAGTGCCTCTCTCCTTTTATTTACGCCTTTTTTTTGTTTTGTACTTGTCAACATGCCATTGCGACACATACTTTGTTATTTATGCCTAAGGACTTTTGGGTGCTACTCTAAATTGTGTATGAATTCTGAATTCCAGTAATTAACTGCCAGCGTATAGAAATACAACTGATTTTTGTGGGCTGCCTTTGTTATCATTCCACCTTGCTAAATTCCTTTATTGGTTCTAGGAGTTTTTTTTTTGGAGATTCTCTGGAAATTTCCAGGGTAGAAAATCAGTCTTTGTAAATAGGGTCTCATTTCTTCTTTTCATATCTATGTGCCTTTTACTTCTACTTATTGACTTACCGCACTAATACTGAATAGGAGTAGTGAGAGAAGACATTTTTGCCTCATTTCAGTCTTAGAAGAAAACACTTAGTAGAAAGCCTTTTTCTTTCTTAGAAGATAGCTTTGTTGTAGATGTTTACAAGCTGATTCTGGACGTTTTTCACCATTAAGTTTAGCTGGAGGTTTGTGTGGATACTCGTCTTCCAATCAAGGAAGTTCCCTTTGATCCCTAGTGTGCTGAGAGTTTTTTTTTTTTTTAATTAACATATAATGTATTATTTGTTTCAGGGGGACAGGTCTGTGAATCATCAGTCTTACACAAATCACAGGAGTGGCCATAAGTGCTGAGAGTTTTTATCATAAATGGACATTGAATTTTGTTAAATGTTTTTTCCATTCATATGCTTTTTCTTTCCTTTAGTCTGCTAATAGCACTGAATTTCACATGTTGCTCCAACCTTACATTCCTTGGACAAAGGAATCCCCACTTGGTCATGGTATATATCCCTTTTACAGATTGAAAGACTTGATTTGCTAATATTTTGTTGGGTACTTTTGCACTGAACATATCCTGAAGGGTAGCAGTCAGTACTTTTCTTGCAACATATGTATTGGTCATGGTATTACATGACGCTAGCCTCATAAAATGGGCTGGGAAGCATGGTCCTATTTTTTTTTTTTTTAAGATTTTAGAGGGAGAGAGTGAGAGAGAGAGGGAGAGTAAGTGGCAGGGGGCGCAGGGGGAGAGGCAGAGGGAGGGAGAGAATCTCAAGCAGACTCCCTGCTGGGTGCGGAGCCTAATCTGGGGCTTGATCTCACAACCCTGAGACGATGACCTGAGCTGAAACAAAGAGCTGAACACCCAATCGACTGAGCCACACAGGTGCCCCATGTTGGCTCATCTTTTATTTCCAGGAAGAGGCAGCATGGTATTTTTTTCCTTAACTGTTCAAAAACGGTCATTGGTGAAAGCATCGGATCTGAGTTTTCTTCTTTGGATGGTTTTTTAATACAAATTCATTTTCTCTGACACATACACAGAACTCCAGGTGTTTCTATTTTTCCTTTCTTGAGTGTTCATAGTTTACATCTTTCAAGAAATTGGTCTGTTCATCTAAGTTGTAGAATTTATAGGCTGTGAATTGTTTGTAATGTGCCCTAATTATCTAAGATTTTTTTTCAACTGTTAGGAATTATATCAATATGAATACCGAGTTTTTGCTCTCTTATTAGGACTGCCGTAAAAATCAGGCACAATCACAAATAAAAATACCCTTAGAGGATCTTCATTGACCAGGTAATGTGTAGTAGCCACACCCCCTCCCCCCATCAAGAATAAGCAGGAAGCAGCCTTGAAGAGTTTGCCAAGCTCCTTCTTCTCTCCCAGCAGGACTGTTTCAGGGAAGTGTGGGGACACGGTCAGCTGGCAAGGTCAACTGCCCGATGATGCAGGTAGGGGCTCTGTGCAGGGGTCCTGACTCACCTCTCCACGACCCTCAGCCAGTCCCTTCCCCTACTGCTGGCTCTCAGCAACCCCATGCATAAGATGGGAGGTTGGGGGGCTGCGATCTGTCCCCACAGATGGACTCCTGTCACCTACCCTCCATCAGGGAAGAGCCAGGGAGGGCACCTGAGCTCATAGCGCCCCTGTGATGAGCAGACCTCACTGTGGGCCACGGTGGCTACTCAGCTCCCTTCAACACGAAGGCCAAGTACCTCTGAGGGAGAGGGTCTGATTGCTCAGTTCACATCCTAGGCAAGTGTGACCATCACCAACACTTCTGAGTGGGCTTTGCTTCTTTAAAAAAAATGCAGGCTCTGTGCTGTGATCAGGCCAGAATGCAAATGAACAGTGGTCACGATCGGAGCTTTGGGGTCAAAAGACCTGGTTTGGGGCCTGCCTTGGCCAGACTCACTCTTTCATTGAAGAAATATTTCTTGCACACCTGTTATGTGCCAGGCTCTGTCATGGGCAGGGAGATGAAGTGTTTAAAGAACCACTAGGCTCTGCACCACAGAGGCAGTCATAAAATAAATACTCCCAATTTATGATGGGATGAAAGAGTTCTCTCCCCCACCACCCTACCCTCTTCCCTGGGCTGTGGCGAGGATCCAGGGGAGACACAGGCAGACCACCTGCTCTTGGTGGGTGCTCATCAAAGGGGTGCTGCCTAAACCCAGTCTCAAGAGGAAGAGCCAGGGAACAGACACTGGCAAAGCCCATCCAAGGAGGGGTCAGCCCCAGCCCATGTGGCTTCACCGACGAAGCCGACACACCTCTCTGCTCCAGCGAAGCCCAGCAGAGAGGGCAGATGTGCAAAGCAGCAGGCTGTCCCCAGCCACTGGGACACTGATGCTGCACCAGACACAGTCTGCCCACCGCTGCAAGCAGCAGGGTTATGACCCAAAACGTGGGACGCTCTTGGGAACAGAGATCCTGTTCAGAAGAACCCCAGCCGGGATGGCAGCCTACTCCCACCAGCAGCAATGAAATGGGCCTCCTGCCCTGGCCTGAGCTCAGGGGTGAAGGCCGTGCAGCCTGGCAGGATCTAGACAAGCCCACTGGGCTTGAAAAGCTTGGTGGCTTCTAGGAGGAACACATGTCCTTCATTTCCTGTCTCTGCATCTTTTGCTACCTGGTCAAGTTGGGAGACTAGCGAGGTGACAGCAGAGCACGTGGCCTTTGGAGGAGGGCCTGAGGGGCCAGGGCCCCAGATCCCTGTGTGATCCCGGGCAAGTTACTGTGCCTCTCTGGGCCCCAAATGCTCATCTATGAAACTGCACTATTGATGCCCACCATGGGACTATTGGGAGGATTACGTAGGAGTGTACCCTACAGGGTTGAGCACAGTGCCTGATTCATAATAACTGGTTAATAAATAGCAACTGCCATTATTATTATTATTTTTTAAATGCCAGTTGATCTGGCTGTCCTCAAAGGAACAAATAAGGTTTTATGGTCCATTCTGGGGCGGGGGGCTAGAAGGTGGGGAGGGGAGGAGGCAGGTGCAAAGGAACATGAGCGGTCTAAAGGTAAATCCTGAAGGGGGAGTCAGCCCCTCCTGGGAGGGTGGGACAGCTTGCTCCCCCGGGCCACCCCCAGGGTAAGTGCTGGAAAGTGCCTGACATCCTCCTGAGAGCTTCTCCCCCTAGCACTTCACTTTCCCTCCCCTGGACTCAGAAGCAGCAGCTGGAGGCCAGGCAGAAGGCAGCGTTTCAACCCTGGGAAAGTGCTACACAGCAGCAAAGAGCCCTATTGACCAAAAAAGCCTGTTCTTGGCTCTGCCACCCACCAAGCCAAGCCCCTTTATTCCATTTCAATATGCCTGATTCCACTGACAGCGCATTGGTAACAAATAGAATTAATCAGTCCTTGGTGCTGTTAGCACATTTGCAGAACATGATGGGGAACGTGAGCCGTGAGCCGGTGGCAGGGAATGCAAAGTGCTTTCCTGTGGCAGGGAAAGGCCTCCTCTGGGGCCGGCGTTTATGAGCAAATAAAGCCTTTGACTGCCTGCAACTGGGTAGCAAGGGGAAGTGACCCGAAGACTTCCATGGATTACTGTTCTGCTGCTGGTTTCCAAACGGGCATGGCTCTACTGTTGCTGCTTTCATGCTTGTAAAAATAATATTTGCTCCATTCAGACCCCGCGCAGGGATGTAAAGAACAGTGAAGGTCATCGGTAATCCTACTGCCTTCGGATAAGCATGCTGACATGTTGGGACAGGTCGGCGTGGCCGCATCTGTGTTCTTTGTGCCTATTGGTACACATGTCTCCAGGGTGAGTGAGATCCTGTGAGATCAGCGGTTTTGCAACCTGTGTTCCCCACTTAATCACAAACCTTGGACATCCTTCCCTATTACTAACTGCAGATCCCGAGCCTCATCTTTTCACAGCTGCACGGTCTGGGGTGAATTACACACGCTGTGCCATTGGGGCACCGTTCACTTTGTCAGCATCATCTGGCACCTTCCCCCCACCTGGCTCTCTGCATCAGCCACACCAGCCTTGCTCTGCATCTGGGAACCTTTCACTCCATTTACTTAAGCGATTACTAGTCTTTCTGCCTGGAATTCTCATTTTCTACTTCACATCATTAATTTTCTTTTCTCCTTTTAAATTTCAACTGAAATGTTTCTTCCTCCAGGAAGTCTTCCCAGATATCCAAGATCAGAGTCGGTCTCCCCTGTTATACACCCATATGGTTCCGTGGGCTTTGCCCTCGTTATTTATCCTGATTGTTAATTAAACAATTGAGTCATTCCACCACCGACCTTCCCTGTCTTCCCACTAGAAAGCAAGCTCCTGGAGGTCAGACATGGTCTTGCTCAGGTCTGTGAGGGGAGTACTGTGTCTGGCACACAGGAGTCCTCAGTATATACTTGCTGATTAAAAGGAAGGAAGGGAAGGAGGGGTAGCCCTGGACACTCACTGCCTTTACATAATGTCCCCTCCCTCGCTCCCTCTCTTCCCTCCCTCCCTCCCACTCTTTCTTCCTTCCTTCCTTTCTCCCCCTCCCTCCCTCCCACTCTTCCTTCCTTCCTTCCTTCCTCCCTCCCTCCCTTCCTCCCTCACAAAACACTTGCCAATAGGCTACCTGTTTCACCATCTCTCTGTGGCTAAGGAGATCCACAGGTGAAGGGGAACAGAGTGTGTCCCTGGCGTCTGGGTACCCTCTGGCTCTCTCAGACCAGGAAACGTGCAAATCTAGGAGAATGCCTCCAAAATCATCCAGCCCGACTATTCAGCTGCTCGCTGTCCAAGCAGGGAGACCAAGGCCCAGGGGAAGGACATGACAACCCTCACACAGCTGGTCGGAGGCAGGTCCTAGGGCTCCTGTCCTCCCCTGCACAAGGCAAGCCCAGGCTTGCTATGGGGGCTGCTGTGACAAAGCACAGCAGACTGAGCAGCCCATAACCAAGACATACTACTCGCAGTTGTGGAGGCTGGAAGTCTGAGGTCAGGGGTCAGCATGGTTGGGGGCAGAATGCTCACTTCTTGTGTCCTCACTTGTGTCGAGGGAGCTCTGCGGGAGATCCTTTAATAAGGACACGAGTCCCATTTGCAAGGCTTCACCCTTGTGACCTAAGCACCTCCCAAAGGCTCCCCCTCCTAATACCTTCACGTTGGGGGTTAGGGATTCCACAGATGAACGGGGGTGCGGGGGGACACAAGCGTTCAGTCCATAACAGCGACACTCAATAAATTTAACCTTCTTTATCAATGCCACTGTCAGCTCGTCCCTCCTCTCAACTTTCCAACGACCCTGAAGGAAAGGGAAGGGAAGTGCAGACCACTGGAGGGGTTCCCCAGGGTCACCCAGCTATTAAAGCAAAAACAGCAAAGCTGGGATTTGAACCCAGTCTGGACTCCAAGCCCAGAGCTCTTCCAACTGCACCATATACCCTAAAAGAAGCTAAGATTGTGAAGACACAATCTCATTTCGTGTTTTATTCCCCAGCCATCTAGTTACCCACAGTCAAACCCTCTGGCTCCCTCAGGGACACCCCCTTCCTCCCAAGCCCCTCCACCCCCAACCTGCCTCATTCTGCAACGTGGGCTCATGCCACCTGTGCCCACGGTCGCTACTCCCATTGCTGCTGCTGTGGGCTCCCCTGACAGCAGGATTTAGCCCAAGCACATGCTGCCACTTATTCAGGCGATCTGAGCATGGGCCCCAGGTCCTCGTCCTTGCCTCGCTCAGTCACCTTCCCCCAAAGCCCCGAGCAAGTTCTAGAAGCAGGGTGGTGAGGCGTAGCGGCTAAGGCCACGGGCTGCAGAACAGACTCGGCCTGGGCCTCGTCCTGCTCCACAGCTGGTCAGCGGCCTGACCTTGGCAGGTCGGGTCTACCTTCTCTATGCCTCTGCCTCAACAACTGGAAAATGTGGGTCATAGCCACCCCCCCAGGGGTGGCTCGAGGGCTCAAGGAGGTACGTGTGAAGTCAATTACCAGGGCCCGGCACCCAGTTAGCCTTTAATACTCTTTCTGTAATTACTCGTTGCCCTGAGGGACTGGCAGCCAGGAGCCAGTGGCTGTGAGCTCAACCCAGATCCTGCTTTCTCCGTGCTCTTCCCTCTCCATGCTCCACGCCCTGCCCAACCTGAGGTCAGGGCCGCTGCAGCCACCAGGAATATTTGCAAAACAGCAGCCATGTGAAGCTCAGCCGGCCAGCTGCCTAGCACCACGTGGGAGGCCGCTGCCCTGCTCCGAGGACTGCTGGGAGATGGGCTGGGAGGTGGGTGCAGCCCTACTGCCTACTGATGCAAACTAGAGGCATGCAGCCTGGCGGGCTCCCAGCTGCAACCAGTCCTCATGGAAGGCGAGGTGCTGACCGCCCGCTGCAGGTCTGACCGAAATCAGCTGCAAAGAGCTCCACACATAGCTCCCTTCCTCCCTCAGCCCCGTGTACATATCCCTGGTGCCCAGCCCTGGCCTGTGCGAGTCGGGCCGCTCACCTTGAGGCCGCTGCTTTCCGCTTCTGAGCCTGGGTCCACGCCGGTGACATAAATGCCCAGGCCATACTCGGCTCCCCCACGGATTGTGAGGCCTAGGGACCGGCCATCCCCCAGCACCAGGTTCACCTGCAGGAGGGACAGGAGATCGATATTCGAGGGCTTGGAGGGGGCCATGAATGTTG
Organism: Spilogale gracilis; assembly: GCA_004023965.1. Classification (NCBI taxonomy): domain Eukaryota; kingdom Metazoa; phylum Chordata; class Mammalia; order Carnivora; family Mephitidae; genus Spilogale; species Spilogale gracilis. The sequence continues at coordinate 76,849 of PITA01005893.1, forward strand.
GGAGGGTGGCAGAGCAGGGTCTGGAGTCCTTGGCCTATCCCAAAGGGCACACAATTCAGACCTGGAACATTCCAGATGCCCTGCCCCGCTCTGCCTCCAACTGCTGAGTGACCTTGGGGGTGTTCCTCTCCCTCCCGGGGCCACAGCTCTAAGTGTAGGAAATGAAGGTGATGAAGGAGGTGAGTTCTAGAGATCTCTAGAGTGATGTGACATTTCAGGTTTTCACCTGTGCTCCACACCGTGGGGATCACGGACCATCTTCTTGCCCTTCACCATACCCTTCAGCCAGGGAGAGCCTCCTCTGGCCCCAGGCTCCTTCATCTTCCATCCTCCTTAGCATCAAGGCTAAGTCCACTCTGCCTCCCGTGGGATCTCCCACCAGCCAGGGGTCTCCTGACACCCCCCCCCCAGGAGTGTCCTGCTCTGCCACCCATCCCAGTGGCCCATGGCAGTGTGGCCTCAGCTACCCTTCCTTCTAGAAACATAGGGAGCACCTGTCAAGTGTGGACCCAGTGCTGGGCCAGTGGACCAAGAGATGACCCAGACCAGTCCTGCTCCCAGTAATCTCAGCAGAAGGGCTCAGAGACCAGGAAACCGACCTTCACAGGACAATGTGATCAGAGTGCAATGGGGGTGGCTCAGGGGCTATGAGGATGCAGAGAAGCTGCAAGGTCCTGACCAGGGGCGAGGGTGGTGGCAGGGGGGCTTCCTGGAGAAAATGACATCTCTCAAGAGATTGGAAGGCGAGCAGGAGTCAGCCGGGCAGGGGCAGGGCAAGGGTTAGAAGGGCTTTCCAAGGTCACCACAGGTCATGCCCAGCATAGGGGAGCATGTTTTGCTCAGGATAGGACGGTGCAGGGGGGAGTCACTGTAGCCAAGGTGGGGAGTGCTTAGGAGTAGCTGGGGGGTTGGGGGACAGGCAGGGGAGGCTGGGGGCAAGCTCCGGAAGGCCTCATAATCCAGGAAGGAGCCTGCAGGAACATGGAGGTTAAATGTGCCTTGCGTATGAAAGAGCAGCTATGGAAAAGAAGTTGCACCAGAAGACCTGGAACCTACCCCAAAAGGGAAGAAAATATCCTTCAATAAGTTAAGACCCAGGGACATGGAAGGGACCCAAAGAGAACAGTGTGACTGCCCACAGGACAGTGAGGGCACCGGTACGGGGAGGGTGGGTGTCATGGGAGTCCCAGAAGCTGTCCAACCAGCTTTCTGTCCCCGCGGTTACTCAGTTAAGAGTTGCCAAGGGCCTGTGCTGTCATCTGAGGCTTTTTACATATATTATCCCACTTAATTCTTCAACCACCCTGGGTGGCAGGCGATGAAGGAGATAGACTTAGGCCCAAATAGCAGGGGGGTGGGGTGGGAAGGAAGGCCACTGTGTGACCCGAGGCAAGATACTTAACTTCTCTGTGCCTTGGCCTCCTCACCCACAAAAGGAAGATGAAAATAGCCTTATAAGGTTTCTATGGGAAGGGTCACATTAAGAGACAGATACATGCTTGATTCTGGCCCAGAGTAACTGTGTGATCAACGTTAGCCACTGTTGGTTCCCCTCTGCCCATGACCAAACCAGACAAGGCCACACAGCCGCAGGGAGTGCTGGCAGGCTTGCAGACATCAGAAGAGGGCCCAATAGACGGGATGCCTCTGGGGCGTCTGGTTCTAGGATGGCAGGCTCTGTGGGGGGTGGCCCCAGCCCCTTCAGGCCAGAGTCGGCTCGCGGTTTGCTCCCCAGGCAGGAAGACCCCACCAGGAAGGGGAGCATCTGTGAGGCCCATGTTGTCCAGGGGACACTTGGGAACGGTCAGAGATGGATGTTCTGGAAAATCGCAGGCTCTCAGGGCGGGCTTGACAACCCAGCCCTTGTGATCGGCCCCTCCCCGCCCAGTAGTGTTGCAGCTGGGGCAGCTGCGAGGTGGTGCGGGTTCGAGGCCGGCCTGGTCTGTGATCAAGCACAGGTCTGGGCCCCCAGGGGTGACAGCGTGCTGTTTACCGGTGCCGGCTCCAAGGCCAAACTGCTGGAGGTTCATCCCGGCAGCAACACTTGCTGGGTGTGTTACCCTCCACGACCCTCCACGATGCCTCTGCCTTCTCGTCTATAAAGACAGGGAAAGCAATCACAGCCCCCTTCCTGGCTTGTTGGGAGGGATGAGTGGGTCCCCGCACCTGAAGCATTCAGCACGGTGCCCGGCACAGCAGAGGTACTCAGAAAACACTGGCTGCTGTTCTTGTCTTCCTGGTGGCCCTGGCTGGCCAGCCATCGGGCTCACGTGCACAGACAGGGGTGCCCTGGAAAGAAGGCTGAGGCGTCCTCCTCAAAGCTGCTGCCTCAGAGCCCCGGATGGGCCATGCCCTTGAGCTGTGGCTGCTGTACGCTTCACTTGCTCACCCAGCACCCCCCAGTCTGGGCCTCATCCTGGGCACAGGCTCACAGGAGCTTGTGAGGGGGTCCTGTTCCCAGGGTGGGGAGTGGTGGCTGCTAGTAGCTCACCTGCCCCCAGCCCACCCCCAAACCGAGCAGCAGGGGCAGGCGAAAGCCCCACCCCTGCCTCAATTCAGGACAACCCCTCTGGGCCAGCGCACACCCAGCACTCCCTCGGGAGCAGCCGAGGCTGGGCAGGGCTGGCGTCCCAGCCACTGCTCCTGCTGCCCAGTCCATGGGCCCCGTGCCCCGTTACCAGTGTTGAACCCAAGGCACTGCTCTGCTGCGGTCCACACACTTAGGGGCTTCAAAGAGCACAAATTTATTAACTTAGGAGTTCCAGAGGTCAGAAGTCTGAAATGAGTAGACAAGACTGCATTCCTTCTAGAGGCCCTAGGCAGAATTATTTCCTTGCCTTCCTCAGCTTCCAGAGATCATCTGCCACCTCTGGCTCACGACCTCTTCCTCCTATCTTCAAAGCCAGTGGGGTAGCACCTTCCCACTTCTCTGCTCCGGGTGGCACACCCCCTTTTTCTGACTCAGACCCTCCTGCCTCCTTCTTCTCAGGACCCTGGGACTGCACGAGGCCCCTCCAGAGAATACAGGAGGCTCTCCCCATCCCAAGAGCCTTAACATAACCACATCTGCAAAGTGTCTTTAGTGAAAGAAGGGGCCATCTCCCCAGGCCCCAGCGAAGAGGCGGTGGATGTCTCGGGTCATCATTCCGTCTACCTCAGACACTCCCCTAGAAACCTCATCAGGGAAATCTGGGTCTCAGAGTCCATTCTGGGCAGTCTGATCTTAGGCAGAGTATCCCAAAAATATGACCTCTAAGCCAAGCCGTGAAGGCCTAGGGGGTCAGCCAGGGAAAGGGGGGAGGGAAGACAAGTACTCTGGGGGCAGGAAGGCATGCAAAAGCTTAGCCCCCAGGAGTCCCACAGGGTTCTGTTTGGCTAAAGCAAGGAGGAAGGAGCAGAAGGGACAAGATAAGCCAGCGGGGAGCGGTGAGCCAGGCCTAGAAGACCAGGCTTTAGGTGAAAGACACACCTACTCAGATTCATTCAGATTTTAGGAAGACAACTGGCCAGCAGAGCAGGTGCCTTCCTGAAGGTCTTTTAGGAGAGGGTGTGCACCTAGAGACAGTGGCTGGGTAGGAGTGGGGGAGGCAGGGCCCGGATCTGGAGGAGGTCAGTGAGACCAGCTGAGGACAGAATGAGCAGCTCCCCCCCAATCCCCTGCCATGCCCGCAAAACATACCCCTTCTTCCATGCTGTGCCTTCAGGGCCTGGGGTCCATACACCAACGTTCCAGCCCAGCTCACCAGGTGGTCTGGAGTCAGTTCCTCCCCTCCCCGACCAGGGCTCTCCAGCTCCAAGCCCAGACGATTCTGGGAGGAGAGAGCCAAGAGGAGCCCCATGACAGCAGATGGCAGTGGCTGTCTACGGCAGCCCCCTCTGAGCGCTGAGGATGGAAAGAAACCTCCCCATAAATCCGTTACGTGGAATAAAACAGAGCCTGTATCACAGGGCTGTAATAATAGCCCTATCAAGTGCTGGGTAATCTGCCTCAATCCTTGCTGGAATTCAACCAACGTTTGGCAAGAAAAAAATTCACCTACAGGGAAGGGCACTGAGCTGCATAGCGAGAACGCCACTCCCACCGATAATATGAATAACTCATTAAATTAATGAGTCACTAAACGTACTGAGTGTTTCCTAAATTCCAGGCACTCCTCTCTCTTCCTCTGTGGTTTGTATTGTTATGCCCATTTTCCCGATGAGGACACTGAGACAGGAGGGGTGAAATGACGTGGCCACACAGTCAGCAGCTGGCCAGCCTAGGCATTACAGCCCCGAATTCAAATCCTGAGTCTGCCCTTTACTGCTGGGAAACCAGGGGGCAGGGCCCACTTCTCTGATTTTCAGTTTTCCCATCAGTAAGTTAAGAGTGGAACAACATACCTGGGACAGGCGCCGCTGACCCCCCACCTTCTTGCTGCTTTGTCCTAGAACCCTGACCCTATCCAGGAAGCAATAGTGCAGCCCCCAGAGATGAAGTCAGTCTGGGCAAGCCTGTTCCCCTCCACCAGGGACATGGGTAGTCTAGTCTAGCCAATGGGCATGATGGAGGATACGTCTGCTGGTGGATGCTGGGAGCGATTCTCCCCTCAGAGAAGAAAGAGGCATAGGCATAGTGTGAGAAGGGCTTTCTGCCTGCCTGCCCTGCTCTACTCTGCTTTGGACACAGCTGTGATGGTAGGAGCCACAGCAGCCATTCTGTAGCTGGGGAGCAACAAGCCAAAGACAAAAGCCAACAAGAGGAAGAACAGACTTACCAACAAAACATACCTGGGGCCACCTAGCCCCACATTTACTCAATAAACATTTCAGGGTAAAAAGACACAAAAGGTTTGTAGCATCTGGTTGGCATTCAATGTGTGATGGCTGTTACTGGAATGGAAGACTATGTCCCAGGCACCCAGGCACCAAAGGCCATACTTTCCCACGTGATTAAGCCTTGAAACAGTCCATGTGGTGACCACGACTATCCTTGTACCGTGCATAGGGAAGCCTAAGTGACTAACCCAAGGGTAAATGACTGGTCTAAGGTCACATGGTCAGGAAGTGCAGGAACCAGGCTTCAAACCCAGACCCAAAGTCCCTGCTCCTTCAGTAGCAGGCTGGGCCTCGGCCGGAGCCAAGGGGCAGGGCAGGGTGCATCTTGTCTCTGGGGTGGTGACGTGAGGTGGGGGGAACGGCCACTGCTGCAGCAGGGGCTGGCCACTTGGCATGGAGTGGAAGCCGAGGGCCAAAGACACCATGATAGAATAGGACTTGCACATTTGCTCAGGGAATAATGACCCAGGTGGGTGACACCTGAGCCTTACTGTCAGCTGCCCCTGCTCCCCTGCTCCCCTGAGCGAGTCCCAGGTGCTGACCCAGACTCCCAGAGCAGTGAACCACCAGGCCAGGGGCCCTCTCCTAAGGCTGTGTGCAGGGCAGGCCTGCAAAGCCAGAGTCAGAGGACATCAGAGGAGGTTGGAACCAGAAGGTAAGGAGGACAGGACTTAGGATCTGAGGACAACTTGGCCCAACTACTCATAGACTGTGTGACCTGCAGCAATTCATTCAGCCTTTCCGCACCTGCATTTTCTCATCTAGAAAATGAGAATGCTGCTATAATCTGCAAAAACATTCCAGATCGGGCTTCAGAGTCAAATGATTCTACGAAACTGCGCTGAAACCCAAAAATGTCAGTGCGGGGGTAAGCCGCTGGGAGTCGGGTTCTCTCGCTCTGGCTGCTGGCGGGCCTCACCCTACTCATAACCCCTCTCCAGAAAAAGAGGGTGACAACATACGTGTGGCCTGTGGAAAGAACAGAAGCAGAGAAGCCTCTTCTAAATGCCCTTCTCCATTTCTGTGGGGCGTTGAGCATGTACCCTCTCAGAGTGACTGCTCCTTCAAACTAAGAACCCAGAAACAGGTGTCTGTGCCTGACAGCTCAGAATCAACGGCAGGTTAGTGAGGAGGGGCCAGCATCAGAGCGGGACCTAGAAACACTACTATGCTCATGCCCTCCGTCCCAAGGACGGCCCACAATCCACCTCACTCTTCCTTCCTTCTCTCCCGCCACATCCCAGCCCTGCACGTTCAAACCACCCTCTGCTTCAAGCCATGTGAAAGAATGAGCTTGCTCCCCTACCCCCCAGCTCAAGAACAATCTCACTCTGCACATCCACACAGGGAGAAGGCCATCAGAGTGCTGGAACCTTCTCCCAAGGTCTCGTTCCTGCCTTTGAGGTTCATCCTCTATACCAGAAACATCATGGTTGGCTCCAGGGGCTCTTTTGGTTTTCTCTTTACTGCAACCAGTCCCACTTCCCTTGAAGGTGGGCTCATAGCACCCCTTTTTCTGCCCACTCTCATAAAGGTATTTGCAGATCTGGAATTGATGTTACTCTTGTTTCCCTGCTAGCCAAGAGGACACTCAGTGAGTCCCTGCCACCTCCAGGAAAATGTCTCTGGGGCACACACATACTATCAGCCCTCCACCCCACCCCACACTCTGTGCCCCAACTGTAACTCTCACGTGACACCAGTGGAGGAGGGACTAGAACCCATCTAGTTCTTTCTAACCTCCCTCCCACTGCCACACCTTTCCCTCTACCTGGACCACCATTCCTGCCACTGCCATGTAGACAAACTCCAAAGGCTACCTCCTCCAGGAAGCCTTCCAACATCTCTAGCTGGCAGGATCTCCCTCCTCCACACACCACAGCACCCTCCCAGGCCCTTTTGCGGAGCATGCATCACATCGGACCTTGCGGCACCTCGGCTTGCCTCCTCTGGGCTCCTCACACTGGGGAGGCGGCACAGGGTGATGTCAGGACAGAGGGCTGGGAAAGAGACAGATCTGGCCTTGCCGCTGAACTCCACCCCTCCCTGCTGCATGCTGTTAGGCACTGTCATTGCTCTGCCGAGGCACCAGGGTCCGATAGGAAGACAGGGGAAGACCCATACCAGCTCACATCCATTAGATCATGGCTACCATCAGAACAAACAAACAAACAAACACAAAACCCCAGAAAATACCGAGTGTGGACAAGGCTGTGGACATGCCCTGTTGAGGGGTGGAATGTAAATTGGTGCAGCCACTGTGGGAAAACAGGATGGAGCTTCCTGAAAGCACCAAAATTACAATCACCATATGCTCCAGCTGCGGCCTTTCTGGCTATTTCCCCGCAAGGACTGAGAGCAGGGTCTCTGAGAAACCCCTGCCCACCCACGAACAGCAGCAGCAGCCACAAGAGCCAAGAGAAAGACACCATCCAGGTGAACAAAATGCAGTCCCTCTGGACAGTGGAACATTACCGGCCTTAAAAAGGAGAGAAATCTCGTCATGTACTACGACCAGGACAATTACAGGCAAAATGAAGGCAAAATAAATAAATGAGTCAGAAAAAGACAAGATACTGTCTCTCCACTCATGCAGGGTGCCCAGAGTGGTCCGATTCGGAGACTCGCAGCAGACCGGTAGCTGGCAGGGACTGAGGAGGGGAAGGCAGGGCGACTGTCCTTTAACCGGTCTGAGATTGGCAAGAGCGAGGGGATGCACACTCCACGCCACTGAACTTGGTGCCATTCAGGATGGTGAAGAAGATACCATATATGTGATGCGTGTTTTGCCACGATTTATAAGAAAGCCCAGAGCCCTGGGATTCTACCACCGGCCCTCAAGCTGGTGTTTAGTTTCCCAGCGGGGAGGGCCCATCAGCCCCAGCTCACCAGGAGGGAGCCCCAGAGAGGAAGACTTGGACACATGCTGAGCTCAGATGAGCATCACCTCCCTTGTGGATGAAGGAGGGGTGACAGAGACAGAGAATGTGCCTTTCCTGCCTGGAGAGTGACGACGCACGGTGGCAGCTGTTCACACACCCACGACAATGCCAACTGGGGAAACAGATGGCCACGTCCTCCTCTGTGACTTTGCAAAGAATAGTGTGTGAGGGTCGGATCACACAGGACACAGACTCCCACCCAGCAAGCACTGATGGAGATGTTACCATGCCCCAGGCTGCTGGCAGGGCGTTTTTGTTTTAATTCAGTCATTCATGTAATAAGAACTGAGCGCCTATGCTATGCCAGGCACTGTGAGTGTTCCAGGACCCAGAACTGATATCCGTATAGCCACAACGTGTACACAGTGGTGGGGAGAGCAGCTCCTACCATGGTCTCCATCTTGCAGGGGAGCCGGAGGCTCGGAATGGTTATGCAACTTGTCCAAGGTCACACAACGGGCAAGCGGCGGAGCCGGGATTTGAATCCAGGCAGCCTGGCTCCGGTGTCTTACCCTCCTGGTCATACTGATGCTCTCCCATGTAACCCACCCCCTACAAGCATGTTCCAGGTCCCTGCGGCTGTGGAGACTGAGGGGCATTCTGGACTGGGAGCCTGGAGCGATGAGCCCTGCTGCACCCTGCCCCTCTTTGCCTCTGAGGACGTGACCGTAACCTGAGAGCAGACGGGTCTGTCTCCCAGGGAGTCACATCTGTTCTTCCCTTTTGTTCTTTCCTTCAGCCTCACGGGATGGCTCTGCACCTCAGTGTGGAGAACAGCATCCCCAGGAATGGCTGCAACGCTAGGAGAAGCTTCAGGGGACAGCGTCAGGTGCTTTTCCCAAGTTGCTTTGTGACATGTGGGATTTTCACATCCACTACTGCCCTGGGCACTCTATCCCTAGAACGTGTGCATCCGCTGGGGTTGGGCTAGGAGTGCTGAAGGTTGGCATGGGAAGCCTGGGAGTCTGGTCATAGTGATTTGGAATATCAGACAATTCCAGCACACCGGAGAGAAGAGAGTCAGAGCTTGCCCTCCCAGAAGGGCAGGTCCCAGAGAGATTTCCCCACAACACTCACAACAGGAAATGGAGGGGGGTTCCCCAGGCTGCATCAGGTAAGAAGAGTAACAGAAGAGAGGACAAGAGCTTGTCTGGAGCTGTGAGATCTGTGAAGTCCACTCTGATATGGTCCAGGGTACTTCCTGCCTCCTGAGGTCTCTGGTCCTTCCTGGAGCACAATTCTCTAAGTGTCTGCTTTCCATGTTCCTACATAGGGACTAAGACTTCTAGAAGGCACCTTATCTCCTTGCATCCCTCCCCCCAACCCAATTCCAGCAACAGGGCCCTTATTGCTAAGCCTTGAGGATGTGAACTGGTTCCCACCTCAGGGCCTTTGCACGTGCTGTCCCTGCTGCCCAGTATTTTCAGCCTCCAGAGTACCTGGCAGCTCTTTCTTCCTCCCCAGATCTCACTCAGAAGTCATCTCCTCAGAGAGGGTCTCCCTGACCACTTCATCTGAAGCACTCCCTTCTGGATTATGGTCTCACTCCTCCATGAACTTCAAACCCACTGGAAGCTTCTCCACAGCAGGGCCCCATCTCTCCTGTCCACTTCTCTATCCCTCCTTCCCATCAGAGCATCAAGCACACTGCAGGTGTTCACTAAGTACTAAGTACGGGGTGTCCAGGGTGACGGGTGGAATCGGTCTTAGTTGCTACAGTGCCCTGAGTCTCTCTCTCGGATTCCTGCACTTTGAAATGTGGATGACGGCTAAGCCTGCTGGGTGGCCATGAGGATTCACTAAGATGCTGTAAGCACAGCACCCAGCACCCATCGGCACTATGCCGTATGCTGTAAAGGGGCTCAAGGGAAAAATAAAGCCAGTTCCCTGCCCAGTCCTGGAAGGTTGGCCTTGAAAATGACTCCATGCCCCAGGCAGCCTTGCTGGCTCAAGACTGCTGTGGAGCAACACGGATCATCTGGCGAGGAGGGGTCTAAGCCCACGTAGGCCCACCCAGCGCTGACACCGCAAGGCAGCACGGGGGCTCAGGAGGAGGGGACTACCACCAGGCCGCCCGTGGCTTCTCACCTGCCCCACAGCACCTAAATGGGTGGGTGGCCTCATGGATGGGAAAGGAGAGCTGAGCAAGAGTCTCTAGAGGGCAGGCCTTGGCCTGGAACCCCAAGCCACGTGGCCTCTGGGCTGTGGGTGTCCAGGTCCTAAAACACCGGGAGAGCCTGGTCTCTGGGCAGCCATGGGGTGAGAGGCAAACAGCACTCTCACAGCGACGCTCAAAAACCCAGTCTTTTTTTTTTTTTTTTTTTTGGAAAAAATCACGATACGAGGGGAGGAGGGCTTCAATGCTCTGGCCCCGTCTTCAGGTGACCACACCCCACAGTGCTCAAGGGCCACAAGCCTGTCCCTGGAAAGAAGCAGAGAGCTGATATGGTGGAAATCCCTTTCCCCTGGGAGGTGCACCCTGAGCTCCTTCCTCCACTTCGGGTCTGGAGCTGCCCACACCCTGTCAATTCTCACTTGGTACAAGGGAACCAGTACTAGTTCCTGTTCTCAACAACCCGAGACACAAAGCTGCAGAGGGTCCCCTGCAGAGCCTGGGGTGTGGGCTGCTGGGTGCGGCCATGCACCTGGGTCCCGATTACTGAGAAGCTGAATCACACTAAATTTATAGGGAGGCTCTGAGTTGTCTCTCCTCCCTTTTCCACTCCAGGGGCTAGAATGGGGACCTGGTGTGGCACTTCAAGCATCAGAAGGGGCAAGAGCCCAGAGGATGATGATGGGCTGAGGGTGGGTCCCAGAATAAGACAGGAGCAGAGCTGCTGCTCCAGCCCCCCTGTCCCCTCTGTTCGATGCCAGGGAGAAATAAATGATCTGAGTTAAGTCATAGTCTTTGGGCTCTTTGGTGGCAGGACCTTAGCCTGTATCAGAATACATATCGCATGGGTCAGAAAGAAAAGAAGACAAGATCAAACCCTTCCGTAGGGCCTTGAGAGAAGAACAGAGCCCCGAAAGAACCAAGCCCCTTTGTCCAGCCTCTAAGAAGCGTTCTGGGTCTGGCAGAGCAGGGAGTATGGGGTCTCGGGGGACCAACCTCCCTGACCAGCCTTCCCCCTCTAGCCAGCCTGCCAAGGGCGAGGCCGGGCAGCTCACCTTCTTCTCATCCCCGCCTTGCAGGAGATGCAGGGTGCTCCTCGAGTCCCCATCGCACTGCCTCAGGGTGCTGCCGTGGCTCAGGGGCAGGCCTGAGGGTGGGGAGATGCTGCGGCCCTGGGGGTCCACCCAGGTGTAGATGTGGTTGGTGACGTAGCCCCCAGGGATGCGGCCGGCCGAGTACACAGATAGCACCAGCTTCTTCGAGCCCTTCAGAGCCTAGAAAGGGGGAGTACAGAGTTAGCAGGAAGGGGGCAGGGAGGGACAAGCCTCCCAGCACCCAGAACTTACTTCTCTCAGGACCCCACACTGGGATCAGGAGGCCATCCCCTGAATCATCCCCTCCCTGCTTTTTTTTTTTCTCTCTAGCTCTCAATTTTTGCCCTAGGGGAACAAGGACATCCATCCCACCCATCTTGAAATGATCCAAGCATAAGAAATATGATCTCTCCTCAGAGCTGTGCAGAGAAGAGCAGGCCTAAGACTGCACCCTTAGGAAGGCCAGCTTGGCTGGCCCCTGGGAACCTGGGTTCTAAGTGTTCTTCCCGTTCCTTAATTGGGAAGGGTAGCTCACCATGCCTGGCTTCCTGTGCAAACTACGTGGGGTCTGGAATGTGGGGAGGGGGTCCCTATGTGACCAGACCCCAGTAAAAACCCTGGCACTGACTCTGCAGTGAGCACCCATGGTAGACATTCCCCAGCTCATCCTGGGCTCATCCTGTGTGAAAGGGAGACTCAGAGGCTTGTGCCTGGCTTCCTACAGACTTTGCTCCCTGCACCCGTTCCCTGTGCTCATTTAGTTGTGTATCCTTCCGTTATTATAAATCTCTCTCTTTTTTTCTAAGATTTTATTTATTTGAGAGAGAGAGAGCATGAGAGCATGAGGTGCAGGGGCAGAGGGAGAGGGAGAAGCAGACTCCCTGCTGAGCAGGGAGAGCGACGCGGGGCCCCATCCCAGGACCCTGGGATCATGACCTGAGCGGAAGGCAGAAACTCGATGGACTGAGCCGCCCAGGCACCCCTCACTGTCATCAATCATAGCCACAAGTACAACTATACGTTGAACCTGTGAGCCATCGCAGAACCCGGGGGTGGTCTTAATGACCCCGACAAGAGAGTCAGAGATGAAAGGACTGATAATGATAGCCGGACATTTATAAAGAGCCTGTCTGTGTCAGACAGTCTGCTCTGTACCTGGCATGTTTTGTCTCCCGGAATCCAGTCTTGTTGGGAGAGAAATCCATTCTTCGAAGAAATAGAGGGAAATCACCTGCTTACACACTGAGAGTTAGGGGTTCCTTTTCCAAAGCCACTAATTTCTAGCGTAGACACCACCTTTATTCTACATTTTCCAGTCTGGGGATGGAAGCACCAGGAGAGGAGAGGAGAGCCCAGCTCTCTGCCCAGGGATGACGCTGAGGTCGGCCACACTGCTTTCCTGTGGGGCACCTGGAGCTGAAAGGACACCGTTTATCAAGGGACACTTAGCGTGAGGATTAACAGCAAACCCTGCAACTTGGGGCAAGTTGCCTGTTCACATGAAACTCATGCTGCCGTTAAAATCACATTTATAGAGGCGTCTGGGTGGCTCAGTCTTTAAGTGGCTGCCTTCAGCTCAGGTCGTGATCCCAGAATCCGAGGATCAAGCCCCGCATCGGGCTGCCTGCTCAGCGGGAGGCCTGCTTCTCCCTCTCTCACTCCCCCTGCTTGTGTTCCCTCTCTTGCTGTATCTCTCTCTGTCAAATAAATAAATAAGATTATTTTAAAATCACATTTATAAATGATTACAAGCATATGGAATGCCGTGGACCCATGATACGCTGTTCCGTGCAGTGGGGCCAAAGGGTACCGATCATATCTTACAGTATGATCTCAGTGATGTAAAGATAAAAACATACAGGAAACACAAAACAAAACAAAACTGAGGAGTGATGTGCCAATACACCAACAGTGTCTCTCTGGGAGGCAGGACTGTGGGTGATTATTATCTCGTTCATTCCGTTTCTCAATGTTTTCCAGATGTTCCAGAATGAGGATACACTGCATTTGCTCTCAGAAAATAACAAGACTATGGCTCAAAAAGGGGAGTACCTAGCTCTTGGATCCCGCAAGCTTGCCTGGATGTGTCCCGGACTACATTCTCCTGACTCCCCGGCACTCTGGACAGACACAAGGGGCCAAGGGAAGAGCTTCCGCCCACAGTGAAGAGCCCCAGCTGGACATCTGAGTCTCTCCCAGAGGACGAAGGGTAAGCCAGGAGGTGCTGGGCCCCTCGACACCACAGCTAAATGCTTGTGCCCTTCAACAGACGAACGGATAAAGAAGATGCAGTCCGTATACACAATGGAATACTATGCAGCCATCAGAAAGGATGAATACCCAACTTTTGCATCAACATGGATGGGACTGGGGGAGATTATGCTGAGTGAAATAAGTCAAGCAGAGAAAGTCAATCATCACTCGATTTCACTTATTTGCGGAACATAAGGAACAGCATGGAGGACATTAAGAGAACGAAGGGAAATGAAGCAGGGTGGGAATCAGAAGAGAAGATGAACCATGAGAGACTGTGGACCCCAGGAAACTGAGGGTTTTAGGGATGGGGGATGGGTGAACCTAGTGTTGGGTATTAAGGAGGGCATGGGTTGCAGGGAACACTGGGCGTTATATGTCAACAATGAATTGTGGAACACTACATCAAAAACTGGTGATGTACTGTATGGTGACTAACATAACAAAATTTTTTTGAAATCACATAAATACATACATACATACATACATACATAGATGTCAGTCCTGGTGGAGGGATAAGAGGAGTATGGCAGCTCTTTCAAAAGGCTGCTTTTACAAAGGATTTCCAAGAAGATGAGCAGGGAGAGATTTGGTCCTCCTTTAGCAAGTCCCCAGGACTCCCCCTGATAGGAGAGCTGGGAAGATAAAACCTGTGTGAAGTTTGAGGGGCAGGATGGAGAGGCTAGGGAGCAGGCAGGCCCCTGGGGGGAGGAAAGAGGGAAGCGGGTCACAGGACAGTAGCAGCCTCAGAGGAAACCTGTGAGCCCCCCCCACCCCGTGCCTTCCTGACCCCACTTCCCCGTCCAGGGCTCCCTCCTCCGTGAGGGCACTGCTGGCTGGAGGCCCGTGCACTGGCCTCTTTCTTTCCCGCTCCCTCCCTCGACAGACTGCAAGCCGGAGCCCTGCCATCTACAGCAAGTGGAAAGAACAGAGACACTGGATGAAGGTTGAACTGCATTTGAGCTGTATACTTCTGTCCCTGTGAGTCATGAGTCCCGGGGCCAGTGTGTCCCGTCTCAAAGCAGCACCATGAAGGAACACTACCCACTTCCCAGGGTGGTGGGGATGCCAGCAGGAGGTCCGGGACCTTTGCACACACTAGGAATTCAGCAGGGCACACACTAGGAGCTCAGCAGGGCTGAGCTCACTTGCCACTCTTTCCCCGAGTGTCTGCACTGAGAAGGGAAACCAGGTGCAGAAAAGCCTTGTCCAGGGAGTTCCACAAGCAGGCACAGGGCAGAGAGCACGGTTTGTATTCTGCACCGCTGGCCAGAATAGAACTCTCTTGGTCAGTTCTATAAATAGGCCGGCAGCAACCTTGAGAAGGAGAGGAGGTTAGTGCCTTTGATGAGAAGACCACGGACAGTGGGCATTGGGGAGGGCCTGGGAGGTCACATAGTCTCCCACACATGGCCTGCCTCCAGTGTCTTACAGAAGGGGACACTGGGAGCCCGACGTGGGAAGGGACAGAGAGGGAACAAGTATGAAAAACACAGCCAAGTACACACAGGAGGCCAGCCCTGGGCAGGCTCCCTTCCCTGAGCACCTCAGTTTCCCCACTACAGGACTGAGGAGCCAGAAAATCTGATGGCCACTCAAGTGGAGACACTTCTAGAACCTCCGATTGTTGGCATTTGGGTCAGTGTGGGCTTCCAGTGGGATCTTGGAGAGCAAGAACATCATCCTCCAAAATGGAACCAACTCAAGGTTCCCGAAACAGTGCTTGCTGCCCCAGAGCAGGCTCTCAGGATACAGCCCGGGTCCAAGGGCCGAGAGACGCAGCACGAACAGCTCTGTCCACTGCCCTTTTCAACTCAAATGCATGTGTCACCCGGGGAAGGCAAGGAGGCAGAGGACAGTCTAAGAAGCTGCATTCTGTCTTCTTAATGCCTTTTTGTCATCATTTTTTTTCAAACAGCCACCTGCTTGCTTGAAAGAGTGGCTCTGAATGGAGAAGTGAATTCGTAGAGAGCTGGCCGATGTCCCCAGCCCTGCATGCACATGGCCACCCCAGGCTCGAGTGCCAGGCGCACCCGGCCATTCGCTCCTCAGAAGAACCAGCAGCTACTCTGGCCAGAGCGAACCTCCACATAGCACGTGGCTCAGGCAGCAGGGGAAACTAGAAGGAACTCTGGCCATGAAACAGAGGCCCAGGCATGTCCCCAGTGCCCACTGGCTGGTGGGGTGGCCCGGGGCTATGTCTTCTCGCAGGTCCTTGATTTGGCCAGCTGGTATGGAGCAGCTTGAACTCACTAACAGCTGAGGTCCTGCCCCAGTAGGCAACTTCAATATCTTCTGGCTGGTGGTTCCATCTAGAAGGAAAGGCTGTAATTCCCCATGACAGTCATGAGTCAGGGCAGCAAAGACATCGGGGGCTTTGGGATACACAGGGACCAAGTCCAGGCAGCTCTCAGGGAGTGAGTCCCCAAGACTGTGTGGGCAGAGGCTGCTACCAGGTCCTTGAATGGGATCCTCAGCCTGGGGGCTCTGAGGCTCCCCATCAGCCAGGAGAGACCAACATCAGAAGGGCAGACAGAGCATCGAGATGTGGCAGGAGGCACACCACAACCCTGTGTTACCATGAGCGCCAGGGGACGTCCCAAGGGACCTGAGGCCTGGGCAGCCATTCCTCCAATGGGAGCATGGCTGGGCAGTGCTGCTCCTTGTAGGCAGCTGCCTGTGGGTAGAAAACCACATCCAACACCCACCTTAAAGCAAGGTGCTCTGCCTGTGCAAGCTGGTGGCTGTCACCCATGCCCGCACAGTTGGCCAGTCTCCAGTCTCCTGAACCAACTTCTCATTAGCTGTGCCACCTTACAGAGGTTACTGACCCTCTCTGTTCATCTGTTTCTCTCCTATAAAAAGCAGCTCATAATCCCACTCTCTCCCTAGGTAGATGGGCCCTATATGGCACAGTGCCTGTCCCCGGAGAATTCAGTGAGCTGTGGCTAAAAAGAAAACAATGCGAGATCTAGGGAGAGTCTGCTATAGGTGGATCAGTCATCAGAGCAGGTGCTCCCACACTTGTTACTGTGTGTTTGCTGGTGAGACTTGACCTAAGGCCCGCATGCATTCATGGAGTCAGACCCTTGAAATGTCGATCTGACCCAGAAGATGGCACAGTTCAGATACCATCCATCAGCAAATGACTGCTGGAGGCAGCATGTTATGATTATGGAAATGTAAATTATATGTGTATGTCTTCAAACTTAATAACTTGCTACTTGGATTAATGTTCTCAGGAGGCAAATTTGCCTCACTCAGCTCTTTAGAGCTGAGTATCCAGCTCCCAAATCATAGCCCAGGAGATAGGATTCTTGGCTCTGCAGAGGACGGAAAAAGCAACGGGAGATGGCCACAGTGTAAAAGGGACCGGGCGTTGTGTATTCACACGGCAGATGCACACACGTTCAAGAACAAGCACCAAAGCGCGACAGTGACACCACAAGGTCGCGGGACCATCAGACTACTGCCCTCCGGGTATGCACAAAGGACGCACTCCCGAAAACGTCGTGGTGACTCATCCAGCCTATTTCAGGAGGCAGACCTCAAGGGTGGAGGTTTTCTCTTCTCAGGAACAGAGATGCTCAGCCTCAGGAAGGAAAACCTGTCTAAGACCCAGGTTCAGGTTAGTGATCAGGAAGAGCGGAAGGGAGGAAGCGCCTGCCCTTCCTGACCCAATCCTGCCCAGCGGGGGCTTCGGGTTCAGACTCACTGGGCACCAATCCTGACTCTGCTGTTGACTTGCTGTGTGACACAGCAAATTACCCAACCTCTCTGTGCCTGTTTCTGCATATGTAAAATGCCACTCTTGTAAGCATTATTTTTTTTTTTAAGATTTTATTTATTTGACAGAGAGAAACACAGCTAGAGAGGGAACACAAGCAGGGGGAGTGAGAGAGGGAGAAGCAGGCTTCCCGCCGAGCAGGGAGCCCAATGTGGGACTCGATCCCGGGTCTCCAAGATCATGACCTGAGCCGAAGGCAGTCGCTTAACCAACTGAGCCACCCAGGCGCCCCTCTTGTAAGCATTATTAAGATGACATAGAGGTGCCAGGCTGGCTCTGTTGGAGGAGTATGCAACTCTTGATCTCGGGGTTATGAATTCGAGCCCTACATTGGGTGTAGAGGTTACTCAAAACTCAAAAACAGGAAAAAAAAAAAGATAATGTACACTGCCTATACATACTATATATAACACCTGGAACATAGTAGTACTAAATGCGGATTTCCTTCCTGACTCTACCAGCTCCTTCTCCCAAACGCAAGCCCCAGATTCTCTAGAGCTCTAATCTACATGGACAAAAATACAGAGGTAGCGCTAGCCTCTCTCTTACAACTTTCCTCATCTTCAAAAACATCCTTCCTTCCTTTATTTTTTTTTTAAAGATTTTATTTATTTATTTGACAGAGAGAAACACAGTGAGAGAGGGAACACAAGCAGGAGGAGTGAGAAAGGGAGAAGCAGGCTTCCCGCCGAGCAGGGAGCCCGATGTGGGGCTCAATCCCAGGTCTCCGGGATCATGACCTGAGCTGAAGGCAGTCGCTTAACCAACTGAGCCACCCAGGCGCCCCTCCTTCCTTCCTTTAATCCACACTTCCTTACATCTGCCCTGCCTTTGACATTCAGCCCATTCCTACCACCTCCAGGAAGCCTTCCTGGATTGCAACAAAACCCCCATCTCCAAAAGCACCCAGCACATTTCTGTATTGTCATTGCCACATAAACTAGAGTCTCCACAGCAGCGTCATAATCCTGTCTCCAGGATGCCAAGTTATGTTCCTTGAGACACACCACATGTTCCATTTTCTTTGTAACCTCTTCCAACAAGATAGTTTTTGAGCTTTCTAAATGCCAGGCAGCCCCCGGGGAATCTGTTCAAACGAGGCCGCAGAAAGATCAGGGCCCCTACACTAGGGCTCAGGCAGCCTTAGGTCGGCACCCCGTGCCTCTCCACACTCATGGGAGCACACACACCTCAGGCACACATGGGATTTGGCAAGAGAAGCAAAAGAGTGGCCGGGAGCTACAGCTCTGGAGCCAAGCTACTGAGATCCCATCCTAGCTCTGCCACAGGGTGGCTGTGAGGATTAAATTAGTTTATCTGCATAAAGTGTTTAATGCCTGGAACACTCGTAGGAGCTGCAAAAGGGTTAGGTCTGACTACGATAGGTCTCAACTCGCCATCCTCATAACCACTTCCAGAATGTGCTGTGCATTTTATTAATATGTGGATGCACATGTAAAAAAATACTGTTGTCTGATCTTTACATAACATGACTCATCCTTAACATTTTCATCACCACTTTTTTTTTCAGCTAAAAAGATGTATTTTGATGATCTTTGCTCACCAGTTCAATGACAGTAAGCTCATCTCTTTGTGCACTATGGAGCTCTCCCTGGCAGAGAAGCACCACCACTGAACTCCCACTCTTCTATTGCTGGACATTTTGATGGTTTCTCGGTTTTTGCCACTGCAAAAAAAGCTGCTATAACATACCTTTTCATGCAACTGGAAGCACACGTGTGTCTAATTCTCTAGATCAGAGATAAGTGGAATTTCTGAGGCAGCCGGCAAATGCATCTTTTCCTACTCACGTCTGTCCCTCCCTGTAGTTCCTAGAATCACCTGCAGGGAGCAGCACCACGACACTGGTGCCCGTAGAAGGCCTGACTTTCCTCATCCCCAGCAGGTTGGATGGGACTGGGGGGGGGGGGGGGGGGGGTGGCTTTCCAAGGCCTTTTCTCAAAGTACGGCTCTCACTCTGGTGCAGGGATCCACTCTCCTTTATATCTTCTTCCAAAGGATCCAGAAATCTCCTAGTTATAGGCCAACCTAGGCTCTATTTTCCAACCGCCTCTGGAAACTAGCAAATTGTAAAGCATCAAAATAAAAAGGTAACTTAGGTGAGGATACCCTTGAAGAGTTTTTCAGTGTAAAGGCATATGCACTAGAAAGCCATTCCCAAACAAAGTTCTATCTCTTCCTGGTGAGGAGACTTTAGACAAGTGGCCTCAGTTTTATCACCTGTGAAATGGGGCTACTGATGCCTACTCTTATGGAGTCACTGTGGGGACAAAATGAGGGCTGATGAAATAACACACACAAAGTGTCTTGCCCTCAGTATGGTGCACAGTGGGTGCCCAACACATGGTGGCTGATATTATGGTTAACAGTAGAAATATGGGGATGACCACACGTTTTATTCCTCCCCTTGCCCAGATGAGGAAAGAGACTCTAGGTGGTGGCATGTCTTATGCAAGGTCAGAAAGAGGATAAGAGGCAGGGCTTGGATTTCAATCTCAGACTTTCCAAACTTGTGCTTCTTTCATCAGCAGTGAAAGGGGGTTCAGGTACCCAAGGGCAATCCTTTGTCTTGGCCTCACAAGATGGATAAGAGGGTCTGAGAAGGGGACGTGGGACTTACAGTTCATAAAAAAGTGAGAACCCCCTGAACTCTTGAACCTTGAGCTGCTGCTAGGTACAACCACATGGGCTAGACAGACCCTCCCCATTCAGCCCCACTTTGAGGGACAACAGAAATTAATAGTGTGGACTCTGTGCCCCAGGGGCATATTTTAATGTCATGAGAAAGTAAAACCCTAATTAGCCCTGGCTTCAGAGCTCCTTCCCGCTGCATCACATTTTTACCTGTGTTAATTACCTCTTACAGGGACCACTAACTGTGACAGCTTCTTGGCCTCTAAAATCAGTCCCTGTGGTGTAGCCAGGACATCCTTTTAAAATGCAGGTGGACCCTGTCCCCTCCCTGCCCAAATGCTCCCATTACTTCTGATGTAAGATGTGAGCTCCTTGCAGTGTGTCTTGGGCCTGTGCAGCTGGCCCGGCTGCCTCACCAGCCTCATCACTTGTCCTTGCCGCTGGCCTCTCTTAGAGTATCAAATGCTCCAAGTTATTTGCGTGTGCTGCTCCCTGTCCCTGAAAGTACATATCTCAACACACGTATACGGTGATTATTTTATTTATATCCTTCTCGGTAGACAGAGAAGTCAGGGAATTCTGTTTTGGTCACAGACGTGTTGATAAATATCAAAGACTGGAAATCATGGATGATTCCACATAAAATGAAAGAGAACAGAGAAATGCTATTGAAATCACCTTCCTCCTGAAATTGATTGCCTTCCTTTTAAAACTGACTGCTGAGAAGAATTTACCTCTCCTGAAATACCAATGAATTCTCTCGTAGAATCTAAACAATGCATGAATTTTTCTTTTTGCCTTGGTTGCTAGGAAACTCACAACTCCAATTAAATATGAACTATTATTCCCATAAAGGCAACACACACACTCGCACACTTTCCAATATGGTTTCTGAGCTCTGTGTCTTTTTCAGGATGTCCTTTCTAGGTTAAGTCACTCAATTATTTCTGAAGTAGGAAGGAGTATTCATCACAAATATATTAACAAGTAAGTAAATAGGATATGTAGAGCTCAAAAAGGATGTTAAATCACACCAATCATAAAGGAAAACAACTGCCAAGTGAATCAGACATCTTATACATGGAGTTGGAAGCAGAGATATTTTTCACAGACACTTGGGCAATAGCTCTGCTTTCTCATCCTATTCTCTCCTTCCATTCCCTGGAAATACTTTACTGCTGCTGACTTTGGTCTAAGCATCATGTCACTTGAAAACATTCCCTTAAATAAAAGTCCAACAAGTGTTGGTTTATATTCTACGTTATATTCTAACGTTGACATACACAGGTAGTGGTATGTTGAGAAGTCTCAAAGAACAGTGTCTCAAAGAACAGTGCCTTCATGTTGGTGTCCCTGACAGCTGTGCACCCATCAGGAGTCCAAGGTCTGGGGCAAAGCTTGCCACCATGTGGCCCCCCTGCTCCTGCTCTCTGTGGCCACCTCACCTCTTAAAGTGGCTATATCCTCATCTGAATAGTTTAGACCGCAGGGCAACCTCCTTCTCCAAGATGCAGCCCAACATATGCATGAAGCAAAAATAAACAGAAGCAGATGATCCAACCATCAAGGAATGTGTAGGCACAGAAATAAAAGTGGGACACAGGGCAGAGAAACAATAGCTAGTTAGGAGGGTGGAGTAATCAACATTTTCTTTTCCCTTTTGAGTTTTTCTTTTAACGCTGTTTCAATTTGCCTTTAATTGGAACCTTACAAAGCAGATTTCAAAAAAAAAAAAAAAAAGAAAAAGACTCTTCATTCCCTCCACTGTCCTTTATGAGTTTGACCTTCTCCAAAGGCTCGGCATGAAGAAGGCTTTGCTCCAGGGCTAGGAACACGAGGATCCCAGAGGTTGGAACAGGGACCTGACATTTTAAAGCCCCTGATCTACAGTATCTTTGCTCCAAGATGTCTCTGTGAGTTAAAGCTGTGTGGAAAGGAAAAACCCGTGAAGGATCAAAGAGAGAAAGAAAATGTTGTCCTTGGGGATAATGCTATGAGAAATTTGCAACAGTGACAGAGTCGCCATCCCCTTGCAAAAGAACTCAGAAGATGAGGACAGAGCAGATTCCAGAAAGATATTGATTCCCTTTTAATGCAATTCTTCAATTATCCACTAAGTCTGACTTTTAGTCGCTTATAATTTAAGTAAATTGCTTTACAAATGTTCTTTTTTAAATTCGGTCTCTTTATTCTTTTCTTTTTTCACTTTTGGGAGGAACTAACAAGATTCTAGGAGTCATAAACATAATCACTCAAGTTTCCAATGGAGTTGTTGGGATCTAGAAGCAATGTCCATATATGGCATATCCATCCATCAGAAAAATATGATTATATATCAACATTTTCTTGGCCCAAGAATGGATACATGGATGGAGTGTATTCTCCTGGAGGACACTTAACATTTCTGTCCCTCATCACTTTCTGGGCATTCCATTAACAAGGGCTAGGCCTCCAATTTAATTCAGCCTCGGACTGAAGGATCTGAATTCCAGGTGGATGAATCAACCACCAAACAGCTCCTCCTAACAACCATCTTTTAAAGGTAAAAGGCTGATAGATCTGAGGAGGTGGAAATATAACACTCTTGTGATTCAATGGGCATAGGACATCAATAGTTACACACCAAAAATAAATATACATATATATTACACATCTACAACAGTGTAATACATATGATAGATATATAGCTTTCGGCTACATGCTATTTATTATATATTAAATACATGTATATATAACTATACAAATAACAAACATGCAAAGGAATTCAACTTCGCTATTTAAAGTATGCAAATTAAAATAGGATACTTCTTGGTCTATCAGATCAGCAAAAATGGGAAAGAAATATAATATCCGGTGTTGTCAAGGCTGGGGAAGAATGAAGCATCCCATACACTGCTCACACCAATAAAGGAGACTGTAAAATAAAAAACTCTTCCCCAAGAACAATCTGGCAACACTTACCCAAGCCTTAAAATCCTGCCTATGCCAGAGACAATGCCACCTCTAGAAAGACAGCCCAGGCAATTTTTAGAGACATGCTTCTGGATTCATGTGCCAGGAGGACACACTGTCTAAAGCAGCAATGTGGCTAACATTTAAAAAACAAACTACCCATACAAGAAACTAGTCAAATAAATCGTGCACCTCTCTGAATGACACAATCATTAGAAAGGACATTGCAGAAACATTTTCAGGGTCTCAAAGAAGAGTCATGATACATTGTTTGGTGAGACAGACTCAAAAATGCTGTTCAGAACGGCAGTTTTGTGGAAAATTCCCAATACGAATTTACACACATGGGCACGGAGGAGACTAGAAAGACAGCAAATTGTCACTAGTGATTACTTCTGAGTGGAGCGGATTATCCATGTTTTGGAGGGTCTTTTCCCTTTGTGTTTTCCTGGGGTTTCCGAGATCTCTAAATTGAACCTGAATCACTCAGGTCATTAACGCACGTGCACACACACATCTTATTTAAATGCGCAGGCAGACTCCTCTGCTCCTCGGGTTTCCTATGAAGCAAACGTGATGGCCCTTCCTGTGTCGGGTCTGCGATGGCGTCAACGACCACGGCCTTTCACACAACGCCCCGTTGGCGCTGTGCGGTCGCTGCAGAATCCACAGATGCATGGACAGATTCACAGCCTCCGCTGATCCGGGAGATGATCTCCTAAGTTACGGGTTTATCCTAATGGAGCTGGAGTTGAGGTCACAGTTGATCTATTTAGGGAATTTCCACAGATAATGCACAAAATAAAACCCTGACAAAGGTCAGGGGATAGCAAGAGAGATAGGGAGGGAGAAGGGAAAGAGGCCAAGAGTGCCCGGGCCGCCCCAGTACCAAAGACCAGTCAATAAGAAGCACAGAACTCGCCCAGGAAAGGGCAGGGCAGCCGCAGGCAGCTGGGGCTGTCTGTTCACTCACGGGTTTTCTGATCCAACGCCCTTTCGGTAAGGAAAACAACATCAGAGAGGAAATGCACATCTACAGAACGGGGCTCAGGCCAGCGCGGTGTAAGGCTGCAGAAGGTGGCAATGAGCGCACTTTGGAGGCAGGAAGACTGGGAGTTCAAATCCCAGCCCTGCCACCTCCAACCAGTGTACTGGTGGCTGGTCCACTTCCTCTTCCCAAGGCTCGGCCTCCTCTCCCTGGGGGCTGCACCCAAGAGCTGGTGGAGAGATCTGCGCCAAAGCCCTCACAGAGCTCTGGGCAGCACATAGATGCACTGCGTGGGGGCTGCATTTATTCATGGGCTCACAATTATAAGCTTAGAAGCATCTTAGGTGCTATGTATTTTACACCGGGAGAGTCTTATCTGGTAGGGAAAAGACCCTAACACAGCGGTGTGAACACAGCAGGTAATCATGAAATCCTCAAATCAGTAGAGGCCCCCAGTGCTTTCAGAGGTTACCTGGATGGCCATGAGTATCCCCATTTTAGAGATGAGGAAACTGAATAGGGAAGAAACTTGCCTGCCAGTTTGACTATTGTAATGGGAATCACAAGGTTATTGAAGAGGTATTTGAGAAACGGAGAGGTCAAGGAGTTTGTTCAAGGCCCCATAGGTGCACAGTGGCGGGAGTGAGGCTTTGAACCCAGAGGCCCTGGCTCCAGGGCCCAGGCTGGAGGACCAGGGGATGCCTCCTCTCTCCGGCAGGTATGTATCCTTAAGTCAACAAAAGCTGCTTTTAATTCCTGGCTCTGCCTTCCTTTTTGTCTTTGTGACAATAGGCAAGTAACAAACTCTGCAATTTTTTGCACAACGAAGCAATAAAAGCAGTACCTACTTTGAACCTATTGGGCTAGCATGAGGTTCAAGTGCTTTCATATATAGGAAGTCCAGTGAATGCAGTCTGGATTACTGTAGCCCTCAATACAGAAGTTATTACCGGCCACAGAGCAATTCAAGGAAACACTCACAGATGTATAACCCATGTCCCAACCAGAGAAGCAGGGTCCCTACACTGATGGAGCCGTGGAGGAGACCGGAGGGGTTCCTGCAAATGGGTTAGCTGAGGGTGGGATGATCCACTGGGGCTGGCCTCGTGGGGGCCATGGGTATCGTCAGGTGTAGGGACACAGACCGCCTTTCAGAGGAGCGCAGTGATGGCTGCCTGGTCAAATGGGAACTGCACTTGGGGAAGATCCAGAGAAAGGGACTATCTGCAGATAGAAGGGGATCAAATCACAGGCAAGCCTGAACATCAGGTTTGGGAGCTTGGCTTCTTCCCTGAAGGCTCTTAGCTCTAGTGCAAGACACTAGGCAGGGAACCACTTGATGAGAGACACATTTCGAAAGCATGTCCTGCCTCCAGGATGCTGAATGGACTGGTGGACAGATGAGCAAGATGGGAGATAGACAGCCAGACAGCCAGAAAGCTACTACACTTTGGCCTCCAATGGCAGGGAAGAGGGAAGTATGGTCTGGGCTGCACTGGGGAGGGATTGGGCCTGGGAGGTCTAACCTCACCAGGGCTGGTGCAATTCCCAATGGGGAGACCATAGAGAGGAGAGCAGGTCAAGGTTACTAACTTGGGAAATGTCAAAAGGATGAGTTGCCTTCGGGGGGTCAGAAAGGAGCCAGGACTTCCAAGATAAACAGATGCTTTTGCTAATATTAGGAAAGAGCTAAAAATATAAATATTAAATAAACAAATAAATAAATACACTAAAAAGGAGGTCTGGGTCCTGTTCAGAGACAACACAGAAGAGAGGAAGGGATTTGGGACAAACTGAACATCTGTACTTAAACCCTCAGGACTGGAAGAACTCGTGGAGGGAGGAGAGGGTTTAAGAGACTTCGGGAGAACCTGAGATAGGCTTGGGGCCCCCTGAGGAGAGAGAGGAGGCAGCAGGAAAGATGGAGCAAGGATGAAGGACTCACTGGGCTCAGACACACTGCAGACCACCACACCCTCCACGGGCCATAGGATGGAAACGGTGGAAGGAAGACCCCTACCCAGACTTCCCCCCTTCCCCACCTGCATGGGAGGGTAATTTCGGAAAGCTGGACTACTCTTCTTCTCTTTTCTTAATCAGGAACCTCTTAATGAAGCCTCAGATATGGTCCAAATACATTCCAGGGTTTCTTTTTAAGGTACACATGCCGTATTGTCAAATCACCACTTTCAACCTGCATTAATTGCTTTAATGGGTTCTGGAAAAACAGCCACCTTCTCTCCCTTCCTATCAACGCCCCCTGGGGAGCCCAAGAGGGAAGGATGTTGGGGAACAAGGACTGAGAACCAGCTGATCTGGGAACCACACTGTCACACACTGGCCTCTGAGCCATGCACCTGCCCCACATTTTTAAGGGAGGTGGGGATAAATTCCATCTGATCCCCGGGCTTTATGACCGCTATAAAACGAAAGAAAATGCAGATGCCAAAACCCAAACAGGAGCAATTACATTTTCAGAGAATCTCTGTCTATATGGGAATATTGACCACATTTAGTAAATGACTCTGCAATTCAAGCAGCTATGATGCATCAAGAGGGCCCTGAGCCCCAGGCTTTTCTTCCAAAGGCACTTTTTTTTTTCTTTTTTTAGACTAAGCAGGCACAACAGAAGATGTTCAAAGCCAAGAGGATGCAGGCGATAACATTTTTCATTACAATGCCTGCAGTGGGACCTCCGTGGCCCTATTTCTTAAGCTTTTGATGTGTGACAGTTAACAATAACCTGTTTGCGAGGGCTAGGCGCAAAGTTCAAGGGAGAAGGGGTCTGCGTCACCGAGAGACCAAAGGAGCTGCTCAAGGTCAAAGCCAAGTAACACAGTCAGAGGAACCCAGGTCCGTCTCCAAAAGCCATCTCTAACCTCTTGGGTACAGACCTCTTTTCCCTGGATTGTTCAACATATCAGCTGCCCTTGCACGTCTGGAGTCCTGCTCCCAAATAGCTCAGGATGGGGACACGGTGGGTCCACTCTCTGGTCAAGTCTTTCTGTTGGTAAATGTCGGGACAGGGGCAGATCCCAAAGGAAGGTGGTGCTTCCCAAACCTCAGTTGTTGAAGACTTGCATAGGGAGCTTGATAATTCTCAGGCAAGCTACATTTCCAAATGACTCCTTGTAGAATATTTAGAAATACCCTTTTAGATGCCACTTTGCTATGTTCTTCCCTGTAACCTGCAGCTTTAGAATCTGGTGGAAAAAGACATCTTGGGACTTGTTTATGGGAGGCTGAAATATTTGCTTTGCATTCGAGGTTGAGAGGATGCTGATATTACGAAACCTCAGGTAGAAAAGAAAAATAGCTATGAAACTGGCTGCCAGCTGAAGCAAAGCCATGCAGCCAATTTAGCAGAAGGAACACAGATTCTCAAAGGTGAAGGAGCTAAAGGGGTTGGGACTGGAAAAGGAGAAAAAATAAATTCACTTGTGCATTCTCGTAGAGAATAAAGCAGCTTTTAAATGTCCATATGATTAGCAGGAACTCGGCCTCTACCTGAAATGCTGGGGCTTCTTCAAACCTGAACAGTGCTGGGTTTTGTTCCTAGGTTTTTTTGTTCATTTGTTTTTTAACAAAAATCTAGAAGATATATCTCACCCAAAATTGGTTCATTGATTGCTTCAGAATGCATAAATGATTCTATTCTGGAATCACAGACACAGGCTGTAGAAATAACCCATTTCTGAGAATGTGGTTTTAAAATTGAGAGCAAAGCAACAAATAAACTAACCAAAGAGGTCTTGTAGGGTGGTCTGGGCCACAGAGGGTGGGAAAAGCTTCTGCCCCCCCAGGCACAGACCATGTTTTTTTTGTTTGTTTTGTTTTTGTTTTGTTTTGTTTTTATGATCTTTCACTAAAGTAGTAGCATAGGGTTTCCTATTTACCAAATGTTTTTGTACCTATTAAGTCATACGATTCCATACCCAACCCAGAAAGGCAAGTGAAATATGGCTATGCCCACTTTAGAGCTCCAACAACTGAGGCTTCCAGAGATGTCACATGATCTGCTCACAGCCATGCCATTACCTTTGTGGTAAAGCATACATTAGAGCCTATGGCATTCCTCAATGTTTTTCTCCAAGCATCCACTGCCTTGCAACACACGATTTTCTTTGGCTATCACACACAAGAACCAAGGAATCCTGAACTCACCAGCACTGCACTGGACACAAGATCACTCCATTCACTTGGCAAAAATTTATTAAAGCACCTACTGTGTGCCAGGCCCTGCAGAGGTGCTGGGGTAAGTGAGGGGGCAACAGACACCAATCTTGGTTTTCGTGGAGCCTATGTATAGTGGGAAGGTACACTGCAAACAAAAACAGTGAAATGTCCTTCTTATAGTGACCAGTGCACTGAAGGAAATTACAGTAGGATGAGAGGATGGTGAGGGGTTTGCTTTGGAGAGAGGGTGGCTGGAACGTGGAGGCATGTGGCTGTCACAGCGGTTAAAACCCTCCATGGCCCGTGGCCCTGGGTGGGCCAGTGCCCCACCCCCACCCCCACAGCTCCCTGAGGGCAGGGGCTATTGACCGTCAGTCTCTGAATTCTGAGCACCAGCCACAGGCCTTGGGGCACTAAGTGCGGAGTAGAGCTTGCACAGATAAACAGCTCCCATGAGGACAGGCGGGGCTCAGACGGGCCACCTGCCCTTGATCCACGGGCATCAGACTCCCCACTTAATACAATGAAGTCTGTGGATGGTTCCTCAAAGGCTCCCAAATGTCAGGCATGAAGTATGATGGCTGCTTGCCTTCCAGGAGGGGCCTGGCTATGTCTTCCAGGAGACTGGCGACATCGATGTCTAGGGCTGGGTTCCAAGCAGGAGGCAAGGACAGAAGGGCCACTTCGTTTCTAATCCCCATAGTGACCCTGAACTGGTCAATTTCTCCTCCTGGAGCCTAACCTTCCTGACCCTCCTCCTCCCCCAGGAAGGAGAAAACACCTGGCAGGTGGCTGACGCCAGCCTCCTCTCCCTCAGGGAGCGTTCCAGTAAAGCAGAGTTCAAACACAAGCGCACCGGCCCCATGGTGCTGCCTCCTGCAGTGGACGCCAGGAGTGCACAAAAAACAAATGGTCTGATTCCTGTTCTCGGTACCCTTTGGCACCTGCCATGCTGTCAAAGTCAAATGAAATGCCTGCAGCATAGAAATCTTGAAAAAGCAGACCCCCACCCTGGGGCACAAT